>CALNHX010004365.1:0-129137 GCA_940337035.1 Agriotes lineatus
TGGGACCTCTGAAACGTTAAGGACATATGGGACATTTAAAACTTCTGGGACATTAGGGACATATGAGACATCTGGGACGCCTGGGACATTAGGGACATATGAGACATATGAGACATCTGGGACTTCTGGTACGTTAAGAACATATGGGACATCTGGGACGTCTGAGACGTTAGGGACATATGGGACATCTGGGACGTCTGGGACGTTAGGGACATATAGGACATCTAGGACGTCTGAGACGTCTGGGACGTTAGGGACATATGGGACATCTAGGACGTCTGGGAGGTTAGGGGCATATGGGACATCTAGGACGTCTGAGACGTCTGGGACGTTAGGGACATATGGGACATCTAGGACGTCTGGGACATTAGGGACATATGGGACATTTAGGACGTCCGGGACGTCTGGGACGTTAAAGACATATGGGACATCTGGGACGTCTGGGACGTTAGGGACATATGGGACATTTAGGACGTCTGGGACGTTAGGGACATATGGGACATCTAGGACGTCTGAGACGTCTGGGACGTTAGGGACATATGGGACATCTAGGACGTCTGGGACATTAGGGACATATGGGACATATGGGACATATGGGACGTCTGGGACGGCTGGGATGTTAGGGATGTATAGGACATTTAGGACGTCTGGGACGTTAGGGACATATGGGGCATCTGGTACGTCTGGGACGTCTGGGACGTTAGGGACATACGGGACAGCTGGGACGTCTGGGACGTTAGGAACATATGGGACATTTAGGACGTCGGGGACGTTAGGGACATATGGAACATCTAGGACGCCTGGCACATTAGGGACATATGGGACATTAGTGACATATGGGACATATGGGACATCTGGGCCGTCTGGGACGTTAGGGACATATGGGACATCTAAGACGTCTGGGACGTTAAGGACATATGGGAAATCTAGGACGTCTGGGACGTCTGGGACGTTAAAGACATATGGGACATTTAGGACGCTTGGGACATTGGGGACATATGGGACATATGGGACATCTGGGACGCCTGGGACATTAGGGACATATAGGACATATGGGACATCTGGGAAGTCTGGGACGATAGGGACATATGGGACATCTGGGACGTCTGGGACGCTAAGGACATATGGGACATCTAGGACGTCTGGGACGTCTGGGACGTTAAGGACATATGGAACATTTAAGACGCCTGGACATTAGGGACATATGGGACATATGGGACATCTGGGACGTGTGAGACGTTAAGGACATATGGGACATTTAGGACGCCTGGGACATTAGGGCCATATGGGACATATGGGACATACGGGACGCCTGGGACATTAGGGACATATAGGACATATGGGACATCTGGGACATTTGGGACGTGTGGGACGTTAAGGACATATGGAACATCTAGCACGTCTGGGACGTTAGGGACATATGGGAAATCTGGGACGTCTGGGACGTTAGGGACATATGGGGCATCTGGGACGTTTGGGACGTTAGGGACATATAGGACATCTAGGACGTCCTGGGACGTTAGTGACATATGGGACATCTAGGACGTCTTGGACGTCTGAGACGTTAGGGTCATACGAAACAGCTGGGACGTCTGGGACGTTAGGGACATATGGGACATTTAGGACGTCTGGGACGTTACGGACATATGAAACATCTAGGACGCCAGGGACATTAGGGACATATGGGACATGTGGGACATCTGGGACGTCTGGGACGTTAGGAACATATGGGACATGTGGGACGTCTGTGACGTTAAGGACATGTGGGACATCTTGGCGTCTGGGACGTCTGGGACGTTAAGCACATATAGGACATTTAGGACGCCTGGGACATTAGGGACATATGGTACATATAGGATATCTAGGACGTCTGGGACGTTAACGACATATGGGACATTTAGGACGCCTGAGACATTAGGGACATATGGGACATATGGGACATCTGGGACCCTGGGACATTAGGGACATATGGAACATATGGGACATCTGGGACATTTGGGACGTTAGGGACATATGGACATCTGGGACGTCTGGGACGTTAAGAACATATGGGACATCTAGGACGTCTGGGACGTCTGGGATGCTAGGGGACATATGGGATATCTGGGACGTCTGGGACGTTAAAGACATATGGGACATCTAGGACGTCTGGGACGTCTGGAACGTTAAGCACATATGGGACATTTAGGACGCCTGGGGCATTAGGGATATATGGGCATATGGGCCATTTTGGGACGCCTGGGACATTAGGGACAAATAGACATATAAGACATCTGGGACATCTGGGACGTTAGGGACATATGGGACATCTGGGACGTCTGGGACGTTAAGGACATATGGGACATCTAGGACGTCTGGGACGTCTGGGACGTTAAGGACATATGGGACAAATGAAACATCTGATACGCCTAGGACATTAGGGACATATAAGACATTTGGGACATCTAGGACGTCTGGGAAGTTAGGGACATATGGGTCATCTGGGACGTCTGGGACGTCTGGGACGTTAGGGACATAAGGAACATCTGGGACGTCTGGGACGTTAGGGACATATGGGACATTCAGGACGCCTGGGACATTAGGGACATATGGGACATATGGGACATTTGGGACGGCTGGGACGTTAGGGACATATGGGACATCTGGGACGTCTGGGACGTTAAGGACATATGGGACATCTAGGACGTCTGGGACGTCTGGGACGTTAAGGACATATGGAACATTTAGGACGCCTGGGACATTAGGGACATATGGGACAAATGGGACATCTGATCCGCCTGGGACATTAAAGACATATAAGACATTTGGGACATCTGGGACGTCTGGGACGTTAGGGACATATGGGTCATCTGGGACGTCTGGGACGTTAAGGACATATAAGACATCTAGGACGTCTGGGACGTTAGGGACATATATGGGACATCTGGGACGTCTGGGACGTTAGGGACATATGGGACATCTAAGACGTCTGGGATGTTAGGGACATATGGGACATCTGGGACGTCTGGGACGTTAAGCACATATGGGACATCTAGGACGTCTGGGACGTCTGGGACGTTAAGGACATATGGAACATTTAGGACGCCTGGGACATTAGGGACATTTGGGACATACGGGACATCTGGGACACCTGGGACATTAGGGACAAATGGGACATATGGAACATCTAGGACGTCTGGACGTTAAGGACATATGGGACATTTAGGACGCCTGGGACGTTAGGGACATATGGGACATCTGGGAAGTCTGGGACGTTAAGGACATATGGGACATCTAGGACGTCTGGGACGTTAAGGACATATGGGACATTTAGGACGCCTGGGACGTTAGGGACATATGGGACATCTAGGAAGTGTGGGACGTTAAGGACATATGGGACATTTAGGACGCCTGGGACATTAGGAACATATGGGACATATTGGACATCTGGGACGCCTGGGGCATTAGGGACATATGAGACATCTGGGACGTCTGGGACGTTAGGGACATATGGGACATCTCGGACGTCTGGGAAGTTAAGGACGTATGAGACATCTAGTACGTTTGGGACGTCTGGGACGTTAAGGACATATGGTACATTTAGGACGCCTGGGACATTAGGGACATATGGGACATATGGGACATCTGGGACGTCTGGGACATTAGGGACATATGGGACATCTGGGACGTCTAGGACGTTAAGGACATATGGGACATCTAAAACGTCTGGGACGTCTGGGACGTTAAGGACATATGGGACATTTAGGACGCCTGGGACATTAGGGCCATATGGGACATACGGGACGCCTGGGACATTAGGGACAGATAGGACATATGGGACATCTGGGACGTCTGGGACGTTAGGGACATATGGGACATCTGGGACGTCTGGGACGTCTGGGACGTTAGGGACATAAGGAACATCTGGGACGTCTGGGACGTTAGGGACATAAGGAACATCTGGGACGTCTGGGACGTTAGGGACATATGGGACATTTAGGACGCCTGGGACATTAGGGACATATGGGACATATGGGACATTTGGGACGGCTGGGACGTTAGGGACATATGGGACATCTGGGACGTCTGGGACGTTAAGGACATATGGGACATCTAGGACGTCTGGGACGTCTGGGACGTTAAGGACATATGGAACATTTAGGACGCCTGGGACATTAGGGACATATGGGACAAATGGGACATCTGATACGCCTGGGACATTAAAGACATATAAGACATTTGGGACACCTGGGACGTCTGGGACGTTAGGGACATATGGGTCATCTGGGACGTCTGGGACGTTAAGGACATATAAGACATCTAGGACGTCTGGGACGTTAGGGACATATGGGACATCTAAGACGTCTGGGATGTTAGGGACATATGGGACATCTGGGACGTCTGGGACGTTAAGCACATATGGGACATCTAGGACGTCTGGGACGTCTGGGACGTTAAGGACATATGGAACATTTAGGACGCCTGGGATATTAGGGACATTTGGGACATACGGGACATCTGGGACGCCAGGGACATTAGGGACAAATGGGACATATGGAACATCTAGGCCGTCTGGGACGTTAAGGACATATGGGACATTTAGGACGTCTGGGACGTTAGGGACATATGGGACATCTGGGAAGTCTGGGACGTTAAGGACATATGGGACATCTAGGACGTCTGGGACGTTAAGGACATATGGGACATTTAGGACGCCTGGGACGCTAGGGACATATGGGACATCTGGAAAGTGTGGGACGTTAAGGACATATGGGACATTTAGGACGCCTGGGACATTAGGAACATATGGGACATATTGGACATCTGGGACGCCTGGGGCATTAGGGTCATATGAGACATCTGGGACGTCTGGGCGTTAGGGACATATGGGACATCTGGGACGTCTGGGAAGTTAAGGACGTATGAGACATCTAGTACGTTTGGGACGTCTGGGACGTTAAGGACATATGGGACATTTAGGACGCCTGGGACATTAGTGACATATGGGACATATGGGACATCTGGGACGTCTGGGACATTAGGGACATATGGGACATCTGGGACGTCTAGGACGTTAAGGACATATGGGACATCTAAAACGTCTGGGACGTCTGGGACGTTAAGGACATATGGGACATTTAGGACGCCTGGAACATTAGGGACATATCGGACATATGGGACATCTGGGACGCCTGCGACATTAGGGCATATGGGACGTATGGGGCATCTGGGGCATCTAGGACGTCTGGGACGTCTGGGACGTTAGGGACATACGGGACAGCTGGGACGTCTGGGACGTTAGGGACATATGGACATTTAGGACGTCGGGGACGTAAGGGACATGTGAAACATCTAGGACGCCAGGAACAATAGGGACATATGGGACATTTGGGACATCTGGGCCGTCTGGGACGTTAGGGACATATGGGACATCTGGGACGTCTGGTACGTTAAGGACATATGGGACATCTAGGACGTCTGGGACATCTGGGACGTTAAGGGCATATGGGACATTTAGGACGCCAGGGACATTAGGGACATATGGGACATATGGAACATCTGGGACGCCTCGGACATTAGGGACATATGGGACATCTGGGACGTCTGGGACGTTAGGGACATATTGGACATCTGGGTCGTCTGGGACGTTAGGGACATATGGGACATCTGGGACGTCTGGGACGTTAAGGACATATGGGACATCTAGGACGTCTGGGACGTCTGGGACGTTAAGGACATATGGAACTTTTAGGACGCCTGGGACATTAGGGACATATGGGACAAATGGGACATCTGATCCGCCTGGGACATTAAAGACATATAAGACATTTGGGACATCTGGGACGTCTGGGACGTTAGGGACATATGGGTCATCTGGGACGTCTGGGACGTTAAGGACATATAAGACATCTAGGACGTCTGGGACGTTAGGGACATATGGGACATCTGGGACGTCTGGGACGTTAGGGACATATGGGACATCTAAGACGTCTGGGATGTTAGGGACATATGGGACATCTGGGACGTCTGGGACGTTAAGCACATATGGGACATCTAGGACGTCTGGGACGTCTGGGACGTTAAGGACATATGGAACATTTAGGACGCCTGGGACATTAGGGACATTTGGGACATACGGGACATCTGGGACGCCTGGGACATTAGGGACAAATGGGACTTATGGAACATCTAGGACGTCTGGGACGTTAAGGACATATGGGACATTTAGGACGCCTGGGACGTTAGGGACATATGGGACATCTGGGAACTCTGGGACGTTAAGGACATATGGGACATCTAGGACGTCTGGGACGTTAAGGACATATGGGACATTTAGGACGCCTGGGACGTTAGGGACATATGGGACATCAGGGAAGTGTGGGACGTTAAGGACATATGGGACATTTAGAACGCCTGGGACATTAGGAACATATGGGACATATTGGACATCTGGGACGTTAGGGACATATGGGACATCTCGGACGTCTGGGAAGTTAAGGACGTATGAGACATCTAGTACGTTTGGGACGTCTGGGACGTTAAGGACATATGGTACATTTAGGACGCCTGGGACATTATGGACATATGGGACATATGGGACATCTGGGACGTCTGGGACATTAGGGACATATGGGACATCTGGGACGTCTAGGACGTTAAGGACATATGGGACATCTAAAACGTCTGGGACGTCTGGGACGTTAAGGACATATGGGACATTTAGGACGCCTGGGACATTAGGGCCATATGGGACATATGGGACATACGGGACGCCTGGGACATTAGGGACATATAGGACATATGGGACATCTGGGACGTCTGGGACGTTAGGGACATATGGGACATCTGGGACGTCTGGGACGTTAGGGACATAAGGAACATCTGGGACGTCTGGGACGTTAAGGACATATGGGACATTTAGGACGCCTGGGACATTAGGGACATATGGGACATATGAGACATTTGGGACGGCTGGGACGTTAGGGACATATGGGACATCTGGGACGTCTGGGACGTTAAGGACATATGGGACATCTAGGACGTCTGGGACGTCTGGGACGTTAAGGACATATGGAACATTTAGGACGCCTGGGACATTAGGGACATATGGGACAAATGGGACATCTGATACGCCTGGGACATTAAAGACATATAAGACATTTGGGACACCTGGGACGTCTGGGACGTTAGGGACATATGGGTCATCTGGGACGTCTGGGACGTTAAGGACATATAAGACATCTAGGACGTCTGGGACGTTAGGGACATATGGGACATCTAAGACGTCTGGGATGTTAGGGACATATGGGACATCTGGGACGTCTGGGACGTTAAGCACATATGGGACATCTAGGACGTCTGGGACGTCTAGGACGTTAAGGACATATGGAACATTTAGGACGCCTGGGACATTAGGGACATTTGGGACATACGGGATATCTGGGACGCCAGGGACATTAGGGACAAATGGGACATATGGAACATCTAGGACGTCTGGGACGTTAAGGACATATGGGACATTTAGGACGCCTGGGACGTGAGGGACATATGGGACATCTGGGAAGTCTGGGACGTTAAGGACAAATGGGACATCTAGGACGTCTGGGACGTTAAGGACATATGGGACATTTAGGACGCCTGGGACGTTAGGGACATATGGGACATCTGGAAAGTGTGGGACGTTAAGGACATATGGGACATTTAGGACGCCTGGGACATTAGGAACATATGGGACATATTGGACATCTGGGACGCCTGGGGCATTAGGGACATATGAGACATCTGGGACGTCTGGGCGTTAGGGACATATGGGACATCTGGGACGTCTGGGAAGTTAAGGACGTATGAGACATCTAGTACGTTTGGGACGTCTGGGACGTTAAGGACATATGGGACATTTAGGACGCCTGGGACATTAGGGACATATGGGACATATGGGACATCTGGGACGTCTGGGACATTAGGGACATATGGGACATCTGGGACGTCTAGGACGTTAAGGACATATGGGACATCTAAAACGTCTGGGACGTCTGGGACGTTAAGGACATATGGGACATTTAGGAAGCCTGGAACATTAGGGACATATCGGACATATGGGACATCTGGGACGCCTGCGACATTAGGGCATATGGGACGTATGGGACATCTGGGGCATCTAGGACGTCTGGGACGTCTGGGACGTTAGGGACATACGGGACAGCTGGGACGTCTGGGACGTTAGGGACATATGGACATTTAGGACGTCGGGGACGTAAGGGACATGTGAAACATCTAGGACGCCAGGAACAATAGGGACATATGGGACATATGGGACATCTGGGCCGTCTGGGACGTCAGGGACATATGGGACATCTGGGACGTCTGGTACGTTAAGGACAAATGGGACATCTAGGACGTCTGGGACATCTGGGACGTTAAGGGCATATGGGACATTTAGGACGCCTGGGACATTAGGGACATATGGGACTTATGGGACATCTGGGACGCCTGGGACATTAGGGACATACGGGACATATGGGACATCTGGGACGTCTGGGACGTTAGGGACATATGGGACATTTAGGACGCCTGAGACATTAGGGACACATGGGACATATCGGACATCTGGGACATCTGGGACGTTAAATACATATGGGACATTTAGGACGTCTGGGACGTCTGGGACGTTAAGGACATACGGGACATCTGGGACGTCTGGGGCGTTAGGGACATATGGGACATCTAGGACGTCCGGGACGTCTGAGACGTTAAGGACATACGGGACAGCTGGGACGTCTGGGACGTTAGGGACATATGGGACATTTAGGACGTCCGGGACGTTAGGGAGAAATGGAACATCTAGGACGCCTGGGAAATTTGGGACAAATGGGACATATGGGACTTCTGGGACGTGTGGGACTTTAGGGACATATGGGACATCTGGGAGGTCTGGGACGTTAAGGACATATGGGACATCTATTACGTCTGGGGCGTCTGGGACCTTAAGGACATATGAGACATTTAGGACACTGTGACATTAGGGACATATGGGACATATGGAACATCTGGGACGCCTCGGACATTAGGGACATATGGGACATCTGGGACGTCTGGGACGTTAGGGACATATTGGTCATCTGGGTCGTCTGGGACGTTAAGGACATATGGGACATCTAGGACGTCTGTGACGTCTGGGACGTTAAAGACATATGGGACATTTAGGACGCCTGGGACATTAGGGACATATCGGACATATGGGACATCTGGGACGCCTGGGACATTAGGGACATATGGGACCTCTGAGACGTTAGGGACATTTGGGATATCTGGGACGTCTGGGACGTTAAGGACATATGGGACGTCTAGGACGTCTGGGACGTCTGGGACGTTAAGGACATATGGGACATTAGGACGCCAGGACCATTAGGGACATATCAGACATATGGGACATCTGGGACGCCTGGGACATTAGGGACATATGGGACATATGGGACATGTGGGACATCTGGGACGTCTGGGACGTTAGGGACATATAGGACATTTAGGACGTCTGGGACGTTAGGGACATATGGGGCATCTGGGACGTCTGGGCCTTCTGGGACGTTAGGGACATACGGGACAGCTGGGACGTGTGGGACATTAGGGACATATGGTACATTTAGGACGTCGGGGACGTTAGAGACATATGGAACATCTAGGACGCCTGGGACATTATGGACATATGGGAAATTAGGGACATATGGGACATATGGGACATCTGGGCCGTCTGGGACGTCTGGGACGTCTGGGACGTTAAGGACATATGGGACATTTAGGACGCTTGGGACATTAGGGACATATGGGACATATGGGACGTCTGGGACGTTAAGGACATATGGGACATTTAGGACGCTTGGGACATTAGGGACATATGGGACATATGGGACATCTGGGACGCCTGGGACATTAGGGACATATAGGACATATGGGACATCTGGGACGTCTGAAACGTTAGGGACGTATGGGACATCTGGGAGGTCTGGGACGCTAAGGACATATGGGACATCTAGGACGTCTGGGACGTCTGAGACGTTAAGGACATATGGGACATATGGGACGTCTGGGACGTCTGGGACGTCTGGGACGTTAAGGACATATGGGACATTTAGGACGCTTGGGACATTAGGGACATATGGGACATATGGGACATACTGGACGCCTGGGACATTAGGGACATATAGGACATATGGGACATACGGGACGCCTGGGACATTAGGGACATATAGGACATATGGGACATTTGGGACGTCTGGGAAGTTAGGGACATATAAGACGCCTGGGACATTAGGAACATATGGGACATATGGGACATATGGGACATCTGGGACCCTGGGACATTAGGGACATGTGGAACATATGGGACATCTGGGACGTCTGGGACGTTAAGGACATATGGGACATTTAGGACGCCTGGGATATTAGGGACATATGGGACATCTGGGACGTCTGGGACGTTAGGGACATATGGGACATCTGCGACGTCTGGGACGTTAAGGACATAAATAGGACATCAAGTACGTTTGGGACGATAGGGACATATGGGACATCTAGAACGTCTGGGACGTTAAGGACATATGGGACATCTGGGACGTCTGGGACGTTAAGGACATATGGGACATTTAGGACGTCTGGGACGTCTGGGACGTTAAGGACATATAAGACATTTAAAACGCCTGGGACATTAGGAACATATGGGACATATGGGACATATGGGACATCTGGGACCCTGGGACATTAGGGATATGTGGAATATATGGAACATCTGGGACGTCTGGGACGTTAAGGACATATGGAACATTTAGGACGCCTGGGATATTAGGGACATATGGGACATATGGGACATCTGGGACGTCTGGGACGTTAGGGACATATGGGACATCTGGGACGTCTGGGACGTTAAGGACATATAGGACATCAAGTACGTTTGGGACGATAGGGACATATGGGACATCTAGAACGTCTGGGACGTTAAGGACATATGGGACATCTGGGACGTCTTGGACGTTAAAGACATATGGGACATCTAGAACGTCTGGACGTTAGGGACCTATGGGACATCTGGGACGACTGGGACGTTAGGGACATATGAGACATCTGAGACGTCTGGGACGTTAGGGACATATAGGACATTAACGACGTCTGGGTTGTTAGGGACATATGGAACATTTAGGACGTCTGGGTCGTTTGGGACGTTAGGGACATATGGGACATCTGGGATGTCTGGGCCGTTAAGAACATATACGACATCTAGGACATCTGGGACGTTTGGGACGTTAAGGAAATATGGGACATCTGGGACGTTTGGCACGTTAAGGACATATGGGAAATCTAGGACGTCTGGGACGTCTGGGACGTTAAGGACATATGGGACATTTAGGACGCCTGGGACATTAGGGACATATGGGACATCTAGGACGCCTGGGACATTAGGTACATATGGGATATATTGGACATCTGGGACGTTTAGAACGTTAGGGACATATGGGATATCTGGGACGTTTGGGACGTTAAGGACATGGGACATCTAGGACGTCTGGGACATTAGGGACATATGGGAAATATGCGACATCTGGGACGTCTGAAACGTTAGGGACATACGGGACAGCTGGGACGTCTGAGACGTTAGGGACATATGGGACAGCTGGGACGTCTGGGACGTTAAAGACATATGGGACAACTAGGACGTCTGGGACGTCTGCGACGTTAAGGACATACGGGACAGCTGGGATGCCTGAGACGTTAGGGACATATGTTACATTTGGGACGTCTGGGACGTTAGGGACGTATGAAACATCTAGGACGCCTGGGACATTAGAGACATATGGGACATATGGGACATCTGGGACGTCTGGAATGTTAGGGACATATGGGAAATCTGGGACGTCTGGGACGTTAAGGACATATGGGACATCTAGGACGGCTGGGACGTCTAGGACGTTAAGGACATATGGGGCATTTAGGACGCCTGGGACATTAGGGACATATGGGACATCTGGGAGACCTAGGACATTAGGGACGTATGGGACATCTGGGACGTCTGGCACGTTAGGGGCATATGGGACATCTGGAACGTCTGGGACGTTAAGGACATATGGGACATCTAGGACGTTTGGGACGTCTGGAACGTTAAGGACATATGGGACATTTAGGACGCCTGGGACATTAGGGACATATAGGACATATGGGACATCTGGGACGTATGGGACGTTAAGGACATATGGGACATCTAGGACGTCTGGGACGTTAAGGACATATGGGACATCTAGGACGTTTGGGACGTCTTGGACGTTAAAGACATATAGGACGTCTGGGACGTCTGGGACGTCTGGGACGTTAGGGACATACGGGACAGCTGGGACGTCTGGGACGTTAGGGACATATGGGACGTTTAAGACGTCTGGGACGTTAGGGACATATGGAACATCTAGGACGCCTGGGACATTGTAAACATATGGTACATATGGGGCATCTTGGACGTCTGGGACGTTAGGGAGATATGGGACATCTGGGACGTCTAAGACGTTAGGGACATATGGGACATCTAGGACGTCTGAGACGTCTGGGACGTTAAGGACATATGGGACATTTAGGACGCCTGGAAGATTAGGGACATATGCGACATATGGGACATCTGGGACGTCTGGGACGTTAAGAACATATGGGACATCTAGGACGTCTGGGACGTTAGGGACATATGGAACATATGGGACATTTAACACGCCTGGGACATTAGGAACATATGGGACATATGGGATATCTGGGACGTCTGGGACGTTAGGGACATATAAGACATCTGGGACGTCTGGGACGTTAAGGACATATGGGACATCTAGGACGTCTGGGACGTCTGGGACGTTTGGGACATATGGGACATCTGGAACGTCGGGGACGTTAAGGGCATTTGAGACATCTGGGACGTCTGGGACGTTAAGGACATATGGGACATCTAGGACATCTGGGACGTCGGGGACGTTAGGGACATTTGAGACATCTGGGACGTCTGGGACGTTAAGGACATATGGGACATTTAGGACATCTGGGACGCCTGGGACACTAGGGACATATGGGACATATGGGACATCTGGGACGTCGGGGACGTTAGGGACATTTGAGACATCTGGGACGTTAAGGACATATGGGACATCTAGGACGTCTGGGACGTCTGGGACGTTAAGGACATATGGGACATTTAGGACGCCTGGGATATTAGTGACATATGGGACATTTGGGATATCTGGGACGTCTGGGACGTTAAGAACATATGGGACATCTAGAACGTCTGGGACGTTAGGGACATATGGAACATATGGGACATTTAAGACGCCTGGGACATTAGGAACATATGGGACATATGGGATATCTGGAACGTCTGGGACGTTAGGGACATATGGGACATCTTGGACGTCTAGGACGTTAAGGACATATGGGACATCTAGGACGTCTGGGACGTTAAGGACATATGGGACGTATGGGACAACTGGGACGTCTGGGACGTTAAGGACATCTAGGACGTCTGAGACGTCTGGGACGTTAAGGACATATGGGACATTTAGGACGCCTGGAAGATTAGGGACATATGCGACATATGGGACATCTGGGACGTCTGGGACGTTAAGAACATATGGGACATCTAGGACGTCTGGGACGTTAGGGACATATGGAACATATGGGACATTTAACACGCCTGGGACATTAGGAACATATGGGACATATGGGATATCTGGGACGTCTGGGACGTTAGGGACATATAAGACATCTGGGACGTCGGGGACGTTAGGGACATTTGAGACATCTGGGACGTCTGGGACGTTAAGGACATATGGGACATCTAGGACTTCTGGGACGTCTGGGACGTTAGGGACATATGGGACATCTGGAACGTCGGGGACGTTAAGGGCATTTGAGACATCTGGGACGTCTGGGACGTTAAGGACATATGGGACATCTAGGACATCTGGGACGTCGGGGACGTTAGGGACATTTGAGACATCTGGGACGTCTGGGACGTTAAGGACATATGGGACATTTAGGACATCTGGGACGCCTGGGACACTAGGGACATATGGGACATATGGGACATCTGGGACGTCGGGGACGTTAGGGACATTTGAGACATCTGGGACGTCTGGGACGTTAAGGACATATGGGACATCTAGGACGTCTGGGACGTCTGGGACCTTAAGGACATATGGGACATTTAGGACGCCTGGGATATTAGGGACATATGGGACATTTGGGACATCTGGGACGTCTAGGACGTTAAGGACATATGGGACATCTAGGACGTCTGGGACGTTAGGGACATATGGGACATCTGGGACGTCTGGGACGTTAAGGACATATGGGACATCTAGGACGTCTGGGACGTTAGGGACATATGGGACATCTGGGACGTCTGGGACGTTAAGAACATATGGGACATCTAGGACGTCTGGGACGTTAGGGACATATGGAACATATGGGACATTTAAGACGCCTGGGACATTAGGAACATATGGGACATATGGGATATCTGCGCCGTCTGGGACGTTAGGGACATATGGGACATCTAGGACGTCTAGGACGTTAAGGACATATGGGACATCTAGGACGTCTGGGACGTTAGGGACATATGGGACATCTGGGACGTCTGGGACGTTAAGAACATATGGGACATCTAGGACGTCTGGGACGTTAGGGACATATGGAACATATGGGACATTTAAGACGCCTGGGACATTAGGAACATATGGGACATATGGGATATCTGGGACGTCTGGGACGTTAGGGACATATGGGACATCTTGGACGTCTAGGACGTTAAGGACATATGGGACATCTAGGACGTCTGGGACGTTAGGGACATATGGGACATCTAGGACGTCTGGGACGTTAAGGACATATGGGACATATGGGACATCTGGGACGTCTGGGACGTTAAGGACATATGGGACATCTAGGACGTCTGGGACGTTAGGGACATATGGAACATATGGGACATTTAAGACGCCTGGGACATTAGGAACATATGGGACATATAGGATATCTGGGACGTCTGGGACGTTAGGGACATATGGGACATCTGGGACGTCTAGGACGTTAAGGACATATGGGACATCTAGGACGTCTGGGACGTTAGGGACATATGGGACATCTAGGACGTCTGGGACGTTAAGGACATATGGCACATCTGAGACGTCTGGGACGTTAAGGACATATGGGACATCTAGAACGTCTGGGACGTTAGGGACATATGGGACATCTAGAACGTCTGGGACGTTAGGAACATATAGGACATCAAGGACGTCTGGGACGTTAGGGACATATGGGACATCTATGGGTCGTTTGGGGCGTTAGGGACATATGGGAAATCTGGGACGTCTGGGCCGTTAAGGACATATGGGACAGCTAGGACGTTTGGGACTTCTGGGACGTTAAGGACATATGGGACATCTGGGACGTCTGGCACGTTAAGGACATATGGGACATCTAGGTCGTCTGGGACGTCTGGGACGTTAAGGACATATTGGACATCCGGGACGTCTGGGACGTTAAGGACATATGGAACATCTAGGACGCCTGGGGCGTTAAGGACATATGGAACATCTGAGACGTTTGGGACGTTAGAGACATATGGGACATTTAGGACGTCTGGTACGTTAGGGACATTTGGAATAACTAGGACGCCTGGGACATTAGGGACATCTGGGACGACTGGGACGTTAAGGACATATGGGACATCTAGGACGTCTGGGACGTCTGGGACGTTAGGGACATATGGGACATCTGGGACGTCGGGGACGTTAGGGGCATTTGAGACATCTGGGACGTCTGGGACGTTAAGGACATATGGGACATCTAGGACATCTGGGACGTCGGGGACGTTAGGGACATTTGAGACATCTGGGACGTCTGGGACGTTAAGGACATATGGGACATCTAGGACATCTGGGACGCCTGGGACACTAGGGACATATGGGACATATGGGACATCTGGGACGTCAAGGACGTTAGGGACATTTGAGACATCTGGGACGTCTGGGACGTTAAGGACATATGGGACATCTAGGACGTCTGGGACGTTAAGGACATATGGGACATTTAGGACGCCTGGGAGATTAGGGACATATGGGACATCTGGGACGTCTGGGACGTTAAGAACATATGGGACATCTAGGACGTCTGGGACGTTAGGGACATATGGAACATATGGGACATTTAAGACGCCTGGGACATTAGGAACATATGGAACATATGGGATATCTGGGACGTCTGGGACGTTAGGGGCATATGGGACATCTGGGACGTCTAGGACGTTAAGGACATATGGGACATCTAGGACGCCTGGGATATTAGGGACATATGGCACATTTGGGATATCTGGGACGTCTGGGACGTTAAGAACATATGGGACATCTGGAACGTCTGGGACGTTAGGGACATATGTAACATATGGGACATTTAAGACGCTTGGGACATTAGGAACATATGGGACATATGGGATATCTGGGACGTCTGGGACGTTAGGGACATATGGGACATCTTGGACGTCTAGGACGTTAAGGACATATGGGACATCTAGGACGTCTGGGACGTTAAGGACATATGGGACATATGGGACAACTGGGACGTCTGGGACGTTAAGGACATATGGGACATCTAGGACGTCTGGGACGTTAGGGACATATGGAACATATGGGACATTTAAGACGCCTGGGACATTAGGAACATATGGGACATATAGGATATCTGGGACGTCTGGGACGTTAGGAACATATGGGACATCTGGGACGTCTAGGACGTTAAGGACATATGGGACATCTAGGACGTCTGGGACGTTAGGGACATATGGGACATCTAGGACGTCTGGGACGTTAAGGACATATGGCACATCTGAGACGTCTGGGACGTTAAGGACATATGGGACATCTAGAACGTTTGGGACGTTAGGGACATATGGGACATCTGGGACGTCTGGGACGTTAGGGACATATGGGACATCTGGGACGTCTGGGACGTTAGGAACATATAGGACATCAAGGACGTGTGGGACGTTAGGGACATATGGGACATCTATGGGTCGTTTGGGGCGTTAGGGACATATGGAAAATCTGGGACGTCTGGGCCGTTAAGGACATATGGGACATCTAGGACGTTTTAGACTACTGGGACGTTAAGGACATATGGGACATCTGGGACGTCTGGCACGTTAAGGACATATGGGACATCTAGGTCGTCTGGGACGTCTGGGACGTTAAGGACATATTGGACATCCGGGACGTCTGGGACGTTAAGGACATATGGAACATCTAGGACGCCTGGGGCGTTAAGGACATATGGAACATCTGAGACGTCTGGGACGTTAGGGACATATGGGACATTATGGACGTCTGGTACGTTAGGGACATTTGGAATATCTAGGACGCCTGGGACATTAGGGACATCTGGGACGACTGGGACGTTAAGGACATATGGGACATCTAGGACGTCTGGGACGTCTGGGACGTTAGGGACATATGGGACATCTGGGACGTCGGGGACGTTAGGGGCATTTGAGACATCTGGGACGTCTGGGACGTTAAGGACATATGGGACATCTAGGACATCTGGGACGTCGGGGACGTTAGGGACATTTGAGACATCTGGGACGTCTGGGACGTTAAGGACATATGGGACATCTAAGACATCTGGGACGCCTGGGACACTAGGGACATATGGGACATATGGGACATCTGGGACGTCAAGGACGTTAGGGACATTTGAGACATCTGGGACGTCTGGGACGTTAAGGACATATGGGACATCTAGGACGTCTGGGACGTCTGGGACGTTAAGGACATATGGGACATTTAGGACGCCTGGGAGATTAGGGACATATGGGACATATGGGACATCTGGGACGTCTGGGATGTTAAGAACATATGGGACATCTAGGACGTCTGGGACGTTAGGGACATATGGAACATATGGGACATTTAAGACGCCTGGGACATTAGGAACATATGGGACATATGGGATATCTGGGACGTCTGGGACATATGGGACATATGGGACATCTGGGACGCCTGGGACATTAGGGACATATGAGACATATGGCACATCTGGGACGTCTGGGACGTCTTGGACGTTAAGGACATTAGAGACATATGGGACATATGGGACATCTGGGACGTCTTGGACGTTAAGGACATGTGGGACACCTAGGACGTCTGGGACGTCTGAAACGTTAAGGACATATGGGACATTTAAAACGTCTGGGACATTAGGGACATATGGGACAAATGGGACATCTGGGACGCCTGGGACATTAGGGACCTTAGAGACATATGGGACATATGGGACATCTGGGACGTCTTGGACGTTAAGGACATGTGGGACACCTAGGACGTCTGGGACGTCTGAAACGTTAAGGACATATGGGACATTTAAAACGTCTGGGACATTAGGGACATATGGGACATATGGGACATCTGGGACGCCTGGGATATTAGGGACATATGAGACATATGGCACATCTGGGACGTCTGGGACGTTAAAGACATATGGGACATCTGGGACGTCTGAGACGTTAGGGACATATGGGACATTTGGGACGTCTGGCACGTTAGGGACATATAGGACATCTAGGACGTCTGAGACGTTTGGGACGTGAGGGACATATAGGACATCTAGGACGTCTGGGACGTTAGAGACATATGGGACATCTAGGACGTCTGAGACGTCTGGGACGTTAGGGACATATGGGACATCCAGGACGTCTGGGACGTTAAAGACAAATGGGACATCTGGGACGTGTGGGACGTTAAGGACATATGGGACATCTAGGACGTCTGGGACGTCCGGGACGTTAAAGACATATGGGACATTTAGGACGCCTGGCACATTAGGGACATATGGGACATATGGGACATCTAATACGCCTGGGACATTAGGGATATATAAGACCTTTGGGACATCTGGGACGTCTGGGACGTTAGGGACATATGGGTCATCTGGGACGTCTGGGACGTTAAGGACATATGGTACATCTAGGACATCTGGGACGTCGGGGACGTTAGGGACATTTGAGACATCTGGGACGTCTGGGACGTTAAGGACATATGGGACATCTAGGACATCTGGGACGCCTGGGACACTAGGGACATATGGGACATATGGGACATCTGGGACGTCAAGGACGTTAGGGACATTTGAGACATCTGGGACGTCTGGGACGTTAAGGACATATGGGACATCTAGGACGTCTGGGACGTCTGGGACGTTAAGGACATATGGGACATTTAGGACGCCTGGGAGATTAGGGACATATGGGGCATATGGGACATCTGGGACGTCTGGGACGTTAAGAACATATGGGACATCTAGGACGTCTGGGACGTTAGGGACATATGGGACATCTGGGACGTCTGGGACGTTAGGGACATATAGGACATCTAGGACGTCTGAGACGTCTGGGACGTTAGGGACATATGGGACATCTAGGACGTCTGGGAGGTTACGGACATATGGGACATCTGGGACGCCTGGGACGTTAAGGACATATGGGACATTTAGGACGCCTGGGACATTAGGGACATATGGGACATATGGGACATCTGGGACGTCTGGGACGTTAAGGACATATGGGACATCTAGGACGTCTGGGACGTCTGGGAGGTTAAGGACATATGGGAGTTTAGGACGCCCTGGACATTAGGAACATATGGGACATTAGGGAGATCTGGGACGCCTGGGACATTAGGGACATATGGGACATATAGAACATCTGGGACGTCTGGGACGTTATTGACATATAGGACATCTGGGACGTCTGGGACGTTAAAGATATAAGGGACATCTAGGACGTCTGGGACGTTAGGGACATATGGGAGATCTGGGACGTCTGGGACGTTAGGGACATATAAGACATCTAAGACGTCTGGGACGTTAGGGACATATGAAACATCTGGGACGTTAGGGACATATGGGACATCTGGGACGTCTGGGACGTTAGGGAGATATAGGACATATGGGATATCTGGGACGTCTGGGACGTTAAGGATATATGGGACATCTAGGAAGTCTGGGACATTAAGGACATATGAGAGATATGGGACATATGGGACGGCTGGGACGTTAGAGACATATGGGACATCTGGGACGTCTGGGACGTTAAGGACATATGGGACATCTAGGACGTCTGGGACGTCTGAAACGTTAAGGACATATGGGACATTTAAAACTTCTGGGACATTAGGGACATATGAGACATCTGGGACGCCTGGGACATTAGGGACATATGAGACATATGAGACATCTGGGACTTCTGGGACGTTAAGAACATATGGGACATCTGGGACGTCTGAGACGTTAGGGACATATGGGACATCTGGGACGTCTGGGACGTTAGGGACATATAGGACATCTAGGACGTCTGAGACGTCTGGGACGTTAGGGACATATGGGACATCTAGGACGTCTGGGAGGTTAGGGGCATATGGGACATCTAGGACGTCTGAGACGTCTGGGACGTTAGGGACATATGGGACATCTAGGACGTCTGGGACATTAGGGACATATGGGACATTTAGGACGTCCGGGACGTCTGGGACGTTAAGGACATATGGGACATCTGGGACGTCTGGGACGTTAGGGACATATGGGACATTTAGGACGTCTGGGACGTTAGGGACATATGGGACATCTAGGACGTCTGAGACGTCTGGGACGTTAGATACATATGGGACATCTAGGACGTCTGGGACATTAGGGACATATGGGACATTGAGGACGTCCGGCACGTCTGGGACGTTAAGGACATATGGGACATCTGGGACGTCTGGGACGTTAAGGACATATGGAACATCTGGGACGTTAGGGACATATGGGACATCTGGCACGTCTGGGACGTTAGGGAGATATAGGACCTATGGGATATCTGGGACGTCTGGGACGTTAAGGATATATGGGACATCTAGGACGTCTGGGACGTTAGGGAAATATGGGACATCTGGGACGCCTGGGACATTAAGGACATATGGGACATATGGGACATATGGGACGTCTGGGACGTTAGAGACATATGGGACATCTGAGACGTCTGGGACGTTAAGGACATATGGGACATTTAGGACGTCTGGGACGTCTGGGACGTTAAGGACATATGGGACATTTAGGGCGCCTGGGACATTAGGTACATATGGGACATATGGGACATCTGGGACGTCTGGGACGTTAAGAACATATGGGACATCTAGGACGTCTGGGACGTCTGAAACGTTAAGGACATATGAGACATTTAAAACGTCTGGGACATTAGGGACATATGGGACATATGGGACATCTGGGACGCCTGGGACATTAGGGACATATGAGACATATGGGACATCTGGGACGTCTGGGACGTTAAGGACATATGGGACATGTGGGACGTCTGAGACGTTAGAAACATATGGGACATCTGGTACGTCTAGGACGTTAGGGACATATAGGACATCTAGGACGTCTGAGACGTCTGGGTAGTTAGGGACATATGGGACATCTAGGACGTCTGGGACGTTAGGGACATATAGTACATCTAGGACGTCTGAGACGTCTGGGACGTTAGGGACATATGGGACATCTAGGACGTCTGGGACATTAGGGACATATGGGACATTTAGGACGTCTGGGACGTCTGGGACGTTAAGGACATATGGGACATCTGGGACGTCTGGGACGTTAGGGACATATGGGACATTTAGGACGTCTGGGACGTTAAGGACATATGGAATATCTAGGACGCCTGGGACATTAGGGACATATGGGACATATGGGACATTTAATACGCCTGGGACATTAGGGATATATAAGACCTTTGGGACATCTGGGACGTCTGGGACGTTAGGGACTTATGGGTCATCTGGGACGTCTGGGACGTTAAGGACATATGGGACATCTAGGACGTCTGGGACGTTAGGGACATATGGGACATCTGGGACGTCTGGGACTTTAGGGACATATTGGACATCTGGAACGTTAGGAACATATAGGACATCTAGGACGTCTGTGACGTTAGAGACATATGGGACATCTAGGACATCTCGGACGTCTGGGACGTTAGGGACATACGGGACAGCTGAGACGTCTGGGACGTTATGGACATATGGGACATTTAGGACGCCTGGGATATTAGGGACATATGGAACATATGCGACATCTGGGACGCCTGGGACATGAGGGACATGTGGCACATTTAGGACGGTTTGGACGTTAGGAACATATGGAACATCTAGGACGCCTGGGACATTAGGGACACATGGGACATATGGGACATTTGGGACGTCTGGGACGTTAAGGACATATGGGACATCTAAGACTTCTGGGACGTCTGGGACGTTAAGGACATATGGGACATTTAAGACGCCTGGGACATTAGGGACATTTGGGACATATGGGAGATCTGGGACGCCTGGGACATTAGGGACAGATGGGACATATATGACATCTGGGACGCCTGGAACATTAGGGACATATGAGACATATGGGACAGCTGGGACGTCTGGGACGTTAAGGACATATGGGACACCTTGGACGTCTGAGACGTTAGAAACATATGGGACATCTGGTACGTCTAGGACGTTAGGGACATATAGGACATCTAGGACGTCTGAGACGTCTGGGAAGTTAGGGACATATGGGACATCTAGGACGTCTGGGACGTTAGGGACATATGGGACATCTAGGACGTCTGAGACGTCTGGGACGTTAGGGACATATGGGACATCTAGGACGTCTGGGACATTAGGGACATATGGGACATTTAGGACGTCTGGGACGTCTGGGACGTTAAGGACATATGGGACATCTGGGACGTCTGGGACGTTAGGGCCATATGGGACATTTAGGACGTCTGGGACGTTAGGGACATATGGAATATCTAGGACGCCTGAGACATTAGTGACATATGGGACATCTAGGACGTCTGGGACGTTAGGGACATATGAAACATTTGGGACGTCTGGGACGTTAAGGACATATGGGACATCTAGGACGTCTGGGACGTCCGGGACGTTAAGGACATATGGGACATTTAGGACGCCTGGCATATTAGGGACATATGGGACATATGGGACATTTAATACGCCTGGGACATTAGGGATATATAAGACCTTTGGGACATCTGGGACGTCTGGGACGTTAGGGACCTATGGGTCATCTGGGACGTCTGGGACGTTAAGAACATACGGGACATCTAGGACGTCTGGGACGTTAGGGACATATGGGACATCTGGGACGTCTGGGACTTTAGGGACATATTGGACATCTGGAACGTTAGGAACATATAGGACATCTAGGACGTCTGTGACGTTAGAGACATATGGGACATCTAGGACATCTCGGACGTCTGGGACGTTAGGGACATACGGGACAGCTTAGACGTCTGGGACGTTATGGACATATGGGACATTTGGGACGCCTGGGATATTAGGGACATATGGGACATATGCGACATCTGGGACGCCTGGGACATTAGGGACATGTGGCACATTTAGGACGGTTTGGACGTTAGGAACATATGGAACATCTAGGACGCCTGGGACATTAGGAACACATGGGACATATGGGACATTTGGGACGTCTGGGACGTTAAGGACATATGGGACATTTACTACGCCTGGGATATTAGGGACATATGGGACTTCTGGGACGTCTGGGACGTTAGGGACATATGGGACATCTGGGACGTCTGGGACGTTAAGGACATATGGGACATCTAGGACATCTGGCACGTCTGGGACGTTAGGGACATATGGAACATCTAGGACGCCTGGGACATTAGAAACATATGAAACATATGGGACATCTGGGACGTCTGGGACGTTAAGGACATTTGGGACATCTAGGACGTCTGGGACGTCAGGGACGTTAAGGAGATATGGGACATTTAGGACGCCCTGGACATTAGGGACATATGGGACATATGGGATATCTGGGACGTCTGGGACGTTAAGGACATATGGGACATCTAGGACGTCTGGGACGTCTGGGACGTTAAGGACATATGGGACATTTAGGACGCCCTGGACATTAGGGACATATGGGACATATGGGAGGTCAGGGACGCCTGGGACATTAGGGACATATGGGACATATAGGACATCTGGGACGTTTGGGACGTTATTGACATATGGGATATCTGGGACGTCTGGGACGTTAAGGACATATGGGACATCTAGGACGTCTGGGACGTCTGGGACGTTAAGGACATATGGGACATTTAGGACGCCCTGGACATTAGGGACATATGGGACATATGGGAGGTCTGGGACGCCTGGGACGTTAGGGACATATGGGAGATCTGGGACGTCTGGGACGTTAGGGGCATATAAGACATCTAGGACGTTTGGGACGTTAGGGACATATGGTACATCTGGGACGTTAGGGACATATGGGACATCTGGGACGTCTGAGACGTTAGGGAGATATAGGACCTATGGGATATCTGGGACGTCTGGGACGTTAAGGATATATGGGACATCTAGGACGTCTGGGACGTTAGGGAAATATGGGACATCTGGGACGCCTGGGACATTAAGGACATATGGGACATATGGGACATATGGGACGTCTGGGACGTTAGAGACATACGGGACATCTGAGACGTCTGGGACGTTAAGGACATATGGGACATTTAGGACGTCTGGGACGTCTGGGACGTTAAGGACATATGGGACATTTAGGGCACCTGGGACATTAGGTACATATGGGTCATATGGGACATCTGGGACGTCTGGGACGTTAAGGACATATGGGACATCTAGGACGTCTGGGACGTCTGAAACGTTAAGGACATATGAGACATTTAAAACGTCTGGGACATTAGGGACATATGGGACATATGGGACATCTGGGACGCCTGGGACATTAGGGACATATGAGACATATGGGACATCTGGGACGTCTGGGACGTTAAGGACATATGGGACATGTGGGACGTCTGAGACGTTAGAAACATATGGGACATCTGGTACGTCTAGGACGTTAGGGACATATAGGACATCTAGGACGTCTGAGACGTCTGGGTAGTTAGGGACATATGGGACATATGGGACATCTGGGACGCCTGGGACATTAGGGACATATGAGACATATGGGACATCTGGGACGTCTGGGACGTTAAGGACATATGAGACATGTGGGACGTCTGAGACGTTAGAAACATATGGGACATCTGGTACGTCTAGGACGTTAGGGACATATAGGACATCTGGGACGTCTGGGACGTTAGGGACATATGGAACATCTAAGACGCCTGGGACATTAGAAACATATGGGACATATGGGACATCTGGGACGTTAAGGACATTTGGGACATCTAAGACGTCTGGGACGTCTGGAACGTTAAGGACATATGGGACATTTAGGACGCCTGGGACATTATAGACATTTAAGACATATGGGACATCTGGGACGTCTGGGACGTTAAGGACATATGGGACATCTAGGACGTCTGGGACTTCTGGGACGTTAAGGACATATGGGACATCTATGGCGTCTGGGACGTCTGGGACGTTAAGGACATATGGGACATCTGGGACGTCTGGGACGTTAGGGACATATGGGACATCTGGGACGTCTGGGACGTTAAGGACATATGGGACATCTAGGACATCTGGGACGTCTGGGACGTTAGGGACATATGGAACATCTAGGACGCCTGGGACATTAGAAACATATGAAACATATGGGACATCTGGGACGTCTGGGACGTTAAGGACATTTGGGACATCTAGGACGTCTGGGACGTCTGGGACATTAAGGAGATATGGGACATTTAGGACGCCCTGGACATTAGGGACATATGGGACATATGGGATATCTGGGACGTCTGGGACGTTAAGGACATATGGGACATCTAGGACGTCTGGGACGTCTGGGACGATAAGGACATATGGGACATTTAGGACGCCCTGGACATTAGGGACATATGGGACATATGGGAGGTCTGGGACGCCTGGGACATTAGGGACAAATGGGACATATAGGACATCTGGGACGTCTGGGACGTTATTGACATATGGGACATCTGGGACGTCTGGGACATTAAGGATATAAGGGACACCTAGGACGTCTGGGACGTTAGGGACATATGGGAGATCTGAGACTTTAGGGGCATATAAGACATCTAGGACGTCTGGGACGTTAGGGACATATGGTACATCTGGGACGTTAGGGACATATGGGATATCTGGGACGTCTGAGACGTTAGGGAGATATAGGACCTATGGGATATCTGGGACGTCTGGGACGTTAAGGATATATGGGACATCTAGGACGTCTGGGACGTTAGGGAAATATGGGACATCTGGGACGCCTGGGACATTAAAGACATATGGGACATATGGGACATATGGGACGTCTGGGACGTTAGAGACATATGGGACATCTGAGACGTCTGGGACGTTAAGGACATATGGGACATTTAGGACGTCTGGGACGTCTGGGACGTTAAGGACATATGGGACATTTAGGGCGCCTGGGACATTAGGTACATATGGGACATATGGGACATCTGGGACGTCTGGGACGTTAAGAACATATGGGACATCTAGGACGTCTGGGACGTCTGAAACGTTAAGGACATATGAGACATTTAAAACGTCTGGGACATTAGGGACATATGGGACATATGGGACATCTGGGACGCCTGGGACATTAGGGACATATGAGGCATATGGGACATCTGGGACGTCTGGGACGTTAAGGACATATGGGACATGTGGGACGTCTGAGACGTTAGAAACATATGGGACATCTGGTACGTCTAGGACGTTAGGGACATATAGGACATCTAGGACGTCTGAGACGTCTGGGTAGTTAGGGACATATGGGACATCTAGGACGTCTGGGACGTTAAGGGACATATAGTACATCTAGGACGTCTGAGACGTCTGGGACGTTAGGGACATATGGACATCTAGGACGTCTGGGACATTAGGGACATATGGGACATTTAGGACGTCTGGGACGTCTGGGACGTTAAGGACATATGGGACATCTGGGACGTCTGGGACGTTAGGGACATATGGCACATTTAGGACGTCTGGGACGTTAAGGACATATGGAATATCTAGGACGCCTGGGACATTAGGGACATATGGGACATATGGGACATATGGGACGTCTGGGACGTTAGGGACATATGAAACATCTGGGACGTCTGGGACGTTAAGGACATATGGGACATCTAGGACGTCTGGGACGTCCGGGACGTTAAGGACATATGGGACATTTAGACGCCTGGCACATTAGGGACATATGGGACATTTAATACGCCTGGGACATTAATGATATATAAGACCTTTGGGACATCTGGGACGTCTGGGACGTTAGGGACGTATGGGTCATCTGGGACGTCTGGGACGTTAAGGACATATGGGACATCTAGGACGTCTGGGACGTTAGGGACATATGGACATCTGGGACGCCTGGGACGTTAAGGACGTATGGGACATTTAGGAGGCCTGGGACATTAGGGACATATGGGACATATAGGACATCTGGGACGTCTGGGACGTTAGGGACATATGGAACATCTAGGACGCCTGGGACATTAGAAACATATGGGACATATAAGACATCTGGGACGTTAAGGACATTTGGGACATTTCAGACGTCTGGGACGTCTGGAACGTTAAGGACATATGGGACATTTAGGACGCCTGGGACGTTAGGGACATTTGGGACATATGGACATCTGGGACGCGTGGGACATTAGGGACATATGGGACACATTGAACATCTGGGACGTCTGGCACGTTACGGACATATGGGACATCTGGACGTCTGGGACGTTTAGGACATATGGGACATCTATGACGTCTGGGACGTCTGGGACGTTAATGACATATTGGACATTTAGGACGCCCTGGACGTTAGGGACATATGGGACATATGGGAGGTCTGGACGCCTGGGACATTAGGGTCATATGGACATATAGGACATCTGGGACGTCTGGGACGTTATTGGCATATGGGACATTTAGGACGTCTGGGACGTTAAGGATATAAGGGACATGTAGCACGTCTGGGACGTTAGGGACATATGGGAGATCGTGGACGTCTGGGACGTTAGGGACATATAAGACATCTAGGACGTCTGGGACTTTAGGGACATATGGACCATCTGGGACGTTAGGGACATACGGGACATCTGGGACGTCTGGGACGTTAAGGATATATGGGACATCTAGGACGTCTGGGACATTAGGGACATATGGGACATATGGGACATCTGGGACGTCTGGGACGTTAGGGACATATGGTAAATCTGGGACGTCTGGGACGTTAAGGACATATGGGACATCTAGGACGTCTGGGACGTCTGGACGTTAAGGACATATGGGACATTTAGGACGCCTGGGACATTAGGGACATATGGGACATATGGCACATCTGGGACGCCTGGGACATTAGGGACATATGGGACCAATGGGACATCTGGGACGTCCTGGGACGTTAGTTACATATGGGACATCTGGGACGTCTGGGACGTTAAGGACATATGGGACATCTGGGACGTCTGGGATGCTAGGGACATATGGGACATCTGGGACGTCTGGGACGTTAAGGACATATGGGACATCTAGGACGTCTTGGACGTCTGGGACGTTAAGGACATATGGGACATCTAGGGCGTCTGGGACGTCTGGGATGTTAAGGACATATGGGACATTTACTACGCCTGGGATATTAGGGACATATGGACATCTGGTACGTCTGGGACGTTAGGGACATATGGGACATCTGGGACGTCTGGGAAGTTAAGGACATATGGGACATCTAGGACATCTGGGACGTCTGGAACGTTAGGGACATACGAGACAGCTGGGACGTCTGGGACGTTAGGAACATATGGGACATTTAGGACGTCTGGGACGTTAGGGACATATGGAACATCTAGGACGCCTGGGACATTGTAAACATATGGGACATATGGGACATCTGGGACGTCTGGGACGTAAGGGAGATAAGGGACATCTGGGACGTCTGGGACGTTAGGGACATATGGGACATCTAGGACGTCTGGGACGTCTGGGACGTTGAGGAGATATGGACATTTAGGACGCCTGGGACATTAGGGACATATGGGACATCTGGGACGCCTGGGACATTAGGGACATATGGGACATATGGGACATATGGGACATCAGGGACGTTAGGGACATATGGGACATTTGGGACGTCTGGGACGTTAAGGACATATGGGACATCTAGGACGTCTGGGACGTCTGAAACGTTAGGGACATACGAGACAGCTGGGACGTCTGGGACGTTAGGAACATATGGGACATTTAGGACGTCTGGGACGTTAGGGACATATGGAACATCTAGGACGCCTGGGACGTTGTAAACATATGGGACATATGGGACATCTGGGACGTCTGGGACGTTAGGGAGATATGGGACATCTGGGACGTCTGGGACGTTAGGGACATATGGGACATCTAGGACGTCTGGGACGTCTGGGACGTTAAGGAGATATGGGACATTTAGGACGCCTGGGACATTAGGGACATATGGGACATATGGGACATCTGGGACGCCTGGGACATTAGGGACATATGGGAGATATGGGACATCTGGGACGTCTGGGACGTTAGGGACATTTGAGACATCTGGGACGTCTGCGACGTTAAGGACATATGGGACAACTAGGACGTCTGGGACGTCTGGGACGTTAAGGACATATGGGACATTTAGGACGCCCTGGACATTAGGGACATATGGGACATATGGGAGGTCTAGGACGCCTGGGACATTAGGGACATATGGGACATATAGGACATCTGGGCCGTCTAAGACGTTATTGACATATGGGACATCTGGGACGTCTGGGACGTTAAGGACATATGGGACATCTAGGACATCTGGGACGTCTGGAACGTTAGGGACATACGAGACAGCTGGGACGTCTGGGACGTTAGGAACATATGGGACATTTAGGACGTCTGGGACGTTAGGGACATATGGAACATCTAGGACGCCTGGGACATTGTAAACATATGGGACATATGGGACATCTGGGACGTCTGGGACGTAAGGGAGATAAGGGACATCTGGGACGTCTGGGACGTTAGGGACATATGGGACATCTAGGACGTCTGGGACGTCTGGGACGTTGAGGAGATATGGGACATTTAGGACGCCTGGGACATTAGGGACATATGGGACATCTGGGACACCTGGGACATTAGGGACATATGGGACATATGGGACATCTGGGACGTTAGGGACATATGGGACATTTGGGACGTCTGGACGTTAAGGACATATGGGACATCTAGGACGTCTGGGACGTCTGGAACGTTAGGGACATACGAGACAGCTGGGACGTCTGGGACGTTAGGAACATATGGGACATTTAGGACGTCTGGGACGTTAGGGACATATGGAACATCTAGGACGCCTGGGACGTTGTAAACATATGGGACATATGGGACATCTGGGACGTCTGGGACGTTAGGGAGATATGGGACATCTGGGACGTCTGGGACGTTAGGGACATATGGGACATCTAGGACGTCTGGGACGTCTGGGACGTTAAGGAGATATGGGACATTTAGGACGCCTTGGACATTAGGGACATATGGGATATATGGGACATCTGGGACGCCTGGGACATTAGGGACATATGGGAGACTATGGGACATCTGGGACGTCTGGGACGTTAGGGACATTTGAGACATCTGGGACGTCTGCGACGTTAAGGACATATGGGACAACTAGGACGTCTGGACGTCTGGGACGTTAAGGACATATGGGACATTTAGGACGCCCTCGACATTAGGGACATATGGGACATATGGGAGGTCTAGGACGCCTGGGACATTAGGGACATATGGGACATATAGGACATCTGGGCCGTCTAAGACGTTATTGACATATGGGACATCTGGGACCTCTGGGACATTAAGGATATAAGGGACACCTAGGACGTCTGGGACGTTAGGGACATATGGGAGATCTGGGACGTCTGGGACGTTAGGGGCATATAAGACATCTAGGACGTCTGGGACGTTAGGGACATATGGAACATATGGGAGGTCTGGGACGCCTGGGACATTAGGGACATATGGGACATATAGGACATCTGGGACGTCTGGGACGTTATTGACATATGGGACATCTGGGACGTCTGGGACATTAAGGATATAAGGGACACCTAGGACGCCTGGGACATTAGGGACATTTGGGACATATGGGACATCTGGGACGCCTGGGACATTAGGGACATATGGACACATTGAACATCTGGGACGTCTGGGACGGTACGGACATATGGGACATCTGAGACGTCTGGGACGTTATGGACGTATGGGATATTTAGGAGGCCTGGGACATTAGGGACATATGGGACACATTGAACATCTGGGACGTCTGGGACGTTACGGACATATGGGACATCTGGGACGTCTGGGACGTTTAGGACATATGGGACATCTAGGACGTCTGGGACGTCTGGGACGTTAAGGACATATTGGACATTTAGGACGCCCTGGACGTTAGGGACATATGGGACATATGGGAGGTCTGGGACGCCTGGGACATTAGGGACATATGGGACATATAGGACATCTGGGACGGCTGGGACGTTATTGGCATATGGGACATCTGGGAAGTCTGGGACGTTAAGGATATAAGGGACATCTAGCACATCTGGGACGTTAGGGACATATGGGAGATCTGGGACGTCTAGGACGTTAGGGACATATAAGGCATCTAGGACGTCTGGGACTTTAGGGACATATGGAACATCTGGGACGTTAGGGACATACGGGACATCTGGGACGTCTGGGACGTTAGGGAGGTATAGGACATATGGGATATACTGGGACGTCTGGGACGTTAAGGATATATGGGACATCTAGGACGTCTGGGACATTAGGGACATATGGGACATATGGGACATCTGGGACGTCTGGGACGTTAGGGACATATGGTAAATCTGGGACTTCTGGGACATTAAGGACATATGGGACATCTAGGACGTCTGGGACGTCTGGGACGTTAAGGACATATGGGACATTTAGGACGCCTGGGACATTAGGGACATATGGGACATATGGCACATCTGGGACGCCTGGGACATTAGGGCCATATGGGACCAATGGGACATCTGGGACGTCTGGGACGTTAGTTACATATGGGACATCTGGGACGTCTGGGACGTTAAGGACATATGGGACATCTGGGACGTCTGGGATGCTAGGGACATATGGGACATCTGGGACGTCTGGGACGTTAAGGACATATGGGACATCTAGGACGTCTGGGACGTCTGGGACGTTAAGGACATATGGGACATCTAGGGCGTCTGGGACGTCTGGGACGTTAAGGACAAATGGGACATTTACTACGCCTGGGATATTAGGGACATATGGGACATCTGGGCCGTCTGGGACGTTAGGGACATATGGGACATCTGGGACGTCTGGGACGTTAAGGACATATGGGACATCTAGGACATCTGGGACGTCTGGGACGTTAGGGACATATGGAACATCTAGGACGCCTGGGACATTAGAAACATATGAAACATATGGGACATCTGGGACGTCTGGGACGTTAAGGACATTTGGGACATCTAGGACGTCTGGGACGTCTGGGATGTTAAGGAGATATGGGACATTTAGGACGCCCTGGACATTAGGGACATATGGGACATATGGGATATCTGGGACGTCTGGGACGTTAAGGACATATGGGACATCTAGGACGTCTGGGACGTCTGGGACGTTAAGGACATATGGGACATTTAGGACGCCCTGGACATTAGGGACATATGGGACATATGGGAGGTCTGGGACGCCTGGGACATTAGGGACATATGGGACATATAGGACATCTGGGACGTCTGGGACGTTATTGACATATGGGACATCTGGGACGTCTGGGACATTAAGGATATAAGGGACACCTAGAACGTCTGGGACGTTAGGGACATATGGGAGATCTGGGACGTCTGGGACGTTAGGGGCATATAAGACATCTAGGACGTCTGGGACGTTAGGGACATATGGAACATCTGGGACGTTAGGGACATATGGGACATATGGGACGTCTGGGACGTTAGGGAGATATAGGACATATGGCATATCTGGGACGTCTGGGACGTTAAGGATATATGGGACATCTAGGACGTCTGGGACGTTAGGGAAATATGGGACATCTGGGACGCCTCGGACATTAAGGACATATGGGACATATGGGTCATAAGGGACGTCTGGGACGTTAGAGACCTATGGGACATCTGGGACGTCTGGGACGTTAAGGACATATGGGACATTTAAGACGTCTGGGACGTTAAGAACATATGAGACATATGGGACGTCTGGGACATTAGAGACATATGGGACATCTAGGACGTCTGGGACGTCCGAAACGTTAAGGACATATGAGACATTTAAAACGTCTGGGACATTAGGGACATATGGGACATATGGGACATCTGGGACGCCTGGGACATTAGGGACATATGAGACATATGGGACATCTGGAACGTCTGGGACGTTAAGGACATATGGGACATCTGGAACGTCTGAGACGTTAGAAACATATGGGACATCTGGTACGTCTAGGGACGTTAGGGACATATAGGACATCTAGGACGTCTGAGACGTCTGGGAAGTTAGGGACATATGGGACATCTAGGACTTCTGGGACGTTAGGGACATATGGGACATTTAGGACGTCTGGGACGTCTGGGACGTTAAGGACATATGGGACATCTGGGACGTCTGGGACGTTAGGGACATATGGGACATTTAGGACGTCTGGGACGTTAGGGACATATGGAATATCTAGGACGCCTGGGACATTAGGGACATATGGGACATATGGGACATCTGGGACGTCTGGGACGTTAGGGACATATGAAACATCTGGGACGTCTGGGACGTTAAGGACATATGGGACATCTAGGACGTCTGGGACGTCCGGGACGTTAAGAACATATTGGACATTTAGGACGCCTGGCACATTAGGGACATATGGGACATATGGGACATTTAATACGCCTGGGACATTAGGGATATATAAGACCTTTGGGACATCTGGTACGTCTGGGACGTTAGGGACATATGGGACATCTAGGACGTCTGGGACATTAGGGACATATGGGACATTTAGGACGTCTGGGACGTCTGGGACGTTAAGGACATATGGGACATCTGGGACGTCTGGGACGTTAGGGACATGTGGGACATTTAGGACGTCTGGGACGTTAGGGACATATGGAATATCTAGGACGCCTGGGACATTAGGGACATATGGGACATATGGGACATCTGGGACGTCTGGGACGTTAAGGACATATGAAACATCTGGGACGTCTGGGACGTTAAGGACATATGGGACATCTAGGACGTCTGGGACGTCCGGGACGTTAAGAACATATTGGACATTTAGGACGCCTGGCACATTAGGGACATATGGGACATATGGGACATTTAATACGCCTGGGACATTAGGGATATATAAGACCTTTGGGACATCTGGGACGTCTGGGACGTTAGGGACTTATGGGTCATCTGGGACGTCTGGGACGTTAAGGACATATGGGACATCTAGGACGTCTGGGACGTTAGGGACATATGGGACATCTAGGACGTCTGGGACGTCCGGGACGTTAAGAACATATTGGACATTTAGGACGCCTGGCACATTAGGGACATATGGGACATTTAATACGCCTGGGACATTAGGGATATATAAGACCTTTGGGACATCTGGGACGTCTGGGACGTTAGGGACTTATGGGTCATCTGGGACGTCTGGGACGTTAAGGACATATGGGACATCTAGGACGTCTGGGACGTTAAGGACATATGGGACATCTAGGACGTCTGTGACGTTAGAGACATATGGGACATCTAGGACATCTCGGACCTCTGGGACGTTAGGGACATACGGGACAGCTGAGACGTCTGGGACGTTATGGACATATGGAACATCTAGGATTCCTGGGACATTAGGAACACATGGGACATATGGGACATTTGGGACGTCTGGGACGTTAAGGACATATGGAACATCTAGGACGTCTGGGACGTTAAGGACATATGAGACATTTAGGACGCCTGGGACATTAGGGACATTTGGGACATATGGGAGATCTGGGACGCCTGGGACATTAGGGACAGATGGGACATATAGGACATCTGGGAGGTCTGGGACGTTAAGGACATATGGGACATCTAGGACGTCTTGGACGTCTGGGACGTTAAGGACATATGGGACATCTAGGGCGTCTGGGACGTCTGGGATGTTAAGGACATATGGGACATTTACTACGCCTGGGATATTAGGGACATATGGGACATCTGGTACGTCTGGGACGTTAGGGACATATGGGACATTTGGGACGTCTGGGACGTTAAGGATATATGGAACATCTAGGACGTCTGGGACGTTAGGGACATATGGGACATTTAGGACGTCTGGGACGTTAGGGACATATGGAACATCTAGGACGCCTGGGACATTGTAAACATATGGGACATATGGGACATCTGGGACGTCTGGGAAATAAGGGAGATATGGAACATCTAGGACGCCTGGAACATTGTAAACATATGGGACATACGAGACAGCTGGGACGTCTAGGACGTTAGGAACATATGGGACATTTAGGACGTCTGGGACGTTAGGGACATATGGAACATCTAGGACGCCTGGGACATTGTAAACATATGGGACATATGGGACATCTGGGACGTCTGGGACGTAAGGGAGATATGGGACATCTGGGACGTCTGGGACGTTAGGGACATATGGGACATCTAGGACGTCTGGGACGTCTGGGGACGTTGAGGAGATATGGGACATTTAGGACGCCTGGGACATTAGGGACATATGGGACATCTGGGACGCCTGGGACATTAGGGACATATGGGACATATGGGACATCTGGGACGTTAGGGACATATGGGACATTTGGGACGTCTGGGACGTTAAGGACATATGGGACATCTAGGACGTCTGGGACGTCTGGAACGTTAGGGACATACGAGACAGCTGGGACGTCTGGGACGTTAGGAACATATGGGACATTTAGGACGTCTGGGACGTTAGGGACATATGGAACATCTAGGACGCCTGGGACGTTGTAAACATATGGGACATATGGGACATCTGGGACGTCTGGGACGTTAGGGAGATATGGGACATCTGGGACGTCTGGGACGTTAGGGAGATATGGGACATCTAGGACGTCTGGGACGTCTGGGACGTTAAGGAGATATGGGACATTTAGGACGCCTGGGACATTAGGGACATATGGGACATATGGGACATCTGGGACGCCTGGAACATTAGGGACATATGGGAGATATGGGACATCTGGGACGTGTGGGACGTTAGGGACATTTGAGACATCTGGGACGTCTGGGACGTTAAGGACATATGGGACATTTAGGACGCCCTGGACATTAGGGACATATGGGACATATGGGAGGTCTAGGACGCCTGGGACATTAGGGACATATGGGACATATAGGACATCTGGGCCGTCTAAGACGTTATTGACATATGGGACATCTGGGACCTCTGGGACATTAAGGATATAAGGGACACCTAGGACGTCTGGGACGTTAGGGACATATGGGAGATCTGGGACGTCTGGGACGTTAGGGGCATATAAGACATCTAGGACGTCTGGGACGTTAGGGACATATGGAACATATGGGAGGTCTGGGACGCCTGGGACATTAGGGACATATGGGACATATAGGACATCTGGGACGTCTGGGACGTTATTGACATATGGGACATCTGGGACGTCTGGGACATTAAGGATATAAGGGACACCTAGGACGCCTGGGACATTAGGGACATTTGGGACATATGGGACATCTGGGACGCCTGGGACATTAGGGACATATGGGACACATTGAACATCTGGGACGTCTGGGACGGTACGGACATATGGGACATCTGAGACGCCTGGGACGTTAAGGACGTATGGGATATTTAGGAGGCCTGGGACATTAGGGACATATGGGACACATTGAACATCTGGGACGTCTGGGACGTTACGGACATATGGGACATCTGGGACGTCTGGGACGTTTAGGACATATGGGACATCTAGGACGTCTGGGACGTCTGGGACGTTAAGGACATATTGGACATTTAGGACGCCCTGGACGTTAGGGACATATGGGACATATGGGAGGTCTGGGACGCCTGGGACATTAGGGACATATGGGTCATATAGGACATCTGGGACGGCTGGGACGTTATTGGCATATGGGACATCTGGGACGTCTGGGACGTTAAGGATATAAGGGACATCTAGCACATCTGGGACGTTAGGGACATATGGGAGATCTGGGACGTCTGGGACGTTAGGGACATATAAGACATCTAGGACGTCTGGGACTTTAGGGACATATGGAACATCTGGGACGTTAGGGACATACGGGACATCTGGGACGTCTGGGACGTTAGAGAGGTATAGGACATATGGGATATACTGGGACGTCTGGGACGTTAAGGATATATGGGACATCTAGGACGTCTGGGACATTAGGGACATATGGGACATATGGGACATCTGGGACGTCTGGGACGTTAGGGACATATGGTAAATCTGGGACGTCTGGGACGTTAAGGACATATGGGACATCTAGGACGTCTGGGACGTCTGGGACGTTAAGGACATATGGGACATTTAGGACGCCTGGGACATTAGGGACATATGGGACATATGGCACATCTGGGACGCCTGGGACATTAGGGCAATATGGGACCAATGGGACATCTGGGACGTTTGGGACGTTAGTTACATATGGGACATCTGGGACGTCTGGGACGTTAAGGACATATGGGACATCTGGGACGTCTGGGATGCTAGGGACATATGGGACATCTGGGACGTCTGGGACGTTAAGGACATATGGGACATCTAGGACGTCTGGGACGTCTGGGACGTTAAGGACATATGGGACATCTAGGGCGTCTGGGACGTCTGGGACGTTAAGGACAAATGGGACATTTACTACGCCTGGGATATTAGGGACATATGGGACATCTGGGCCGTCTGGGACGTTAGGGACATATGGGACATCTGGGACGTCTGGGACGTTAAGGACATATGGGACATCTAGGACATCTGGGACGTCTGGGACGTTAGGGACATATGGAACATCTAGGACGCCTGGGACATTAGAAACATATGAAACATATGGGACATCTGGGACGTCTGGGACGTTAAGGACATTTGGGACATCTAGGACGTCTGGGACGTCTGGGATGTTACGGAGATATGGGACATTTAGGACGCCCTGGACATTAGGGACATATGGGACATATGGGATATCTGGGACGTCTGGGACGTTAAGGACATATGGGACATCTAGGACGTCTGGGACGTCTGGGACGTTAAGGACATATGGGACATTTAGGACGCCCTGGACATTAGGGACATATGGGACATATGGGAGGTCTGGGACGCCTAGGACATTAGGGACATATGGGACATATAGGACATCTGGGACGTCTGGGACGTTATTGACATATGGGACATCTGGGACGTCTGGGACATTAAGGATATAAGGGACACCTAGAACGTCTGGGACGTTAGGGACATATGGGAGATCTGGGACGTCTGGTACGTTAGGGGCATATAGGACATCTAGGACGTCTGGGACGTTAGGGAGATATAGGACATATGGCATATCTGGGACGTCTGGGACGTTAAGGATATATGGGACATCTAGGACGTCTGGGACGTTAGGGAAATATGGGACATCTGGGACGCCTCGGACATTAAGGACATATGGGACATATGGGACATATGGGACGTCTGGGACGTTAGAGACATATGGGACATCTGGGACGTCTGGGACGTTAAGGACATATGGGACATTTAAGACGTCTGGGACGTTAGGGACATATAAGACATCTAGGACGTCTGGGACTTTAGGGACATATGGACCATCTGGGACGTTAGGGACATACGGGACATCTGGGACGTCTGGGACGTTAAGGATATATGGGACATCTAGGACGTCTGGGACATTAGGGACATATGGGACATATGGGACATCTGGGACGTCTGGGACATTAGGGACATATGGTAAATCTGGGACGTCTGGGACGTTAAGGACATATGGGACATCTAGGACGCTGGGACGTCTGGGACGTTAAGGACATATGGGACATTTAGGACGCCTGGGACATTAGGGGACATATGGGACATATGGCACATCTGGGACGCCTGGGACATTAGGGACATATGGGACCAATGGGACATCTGGGACGTCTGGGACGTTAGTTACATATGGGACATCTGGGACGTCTGGGACGTTAAGGACATATGGGACATCTGGGACGTCTGGGATGCTAGGGACATATGGGACATCTGGGACGTCTGGGACGTTAAGGACATATGGGACATCTAGGACGTCTTGGACGTCTGGGACGTTAAGGACATATGGGACATCTAGGGCGTCTGGGACGTCTGGGATGTTAAAGACATATGGGACATTTACTACGCCTGGGATATTAGGGACATATGGGGCATCTGGTACGTCTGGGACGTTAGGGACATATGGGACATCTGGGACGTCTGGGACGTTAAGGACATATGGGACATCTAGGACATCTGGGACGTCTGGAACGTTAGGGACATACGAGACAGCTGGGACGTCTGGGACGTTAGGAACATATGGGACATTTAGGACGTCTGGGACGTTAGGGACATATGGAACATCTAGGACGCCTGGGACATTGTAAACATATGGGACATATGGGACATCTGGGACGTCTGGGACGTAAGGGAGATAAGGGACATCTGGGACGTCTGGGACGTTAGGGACATATGGGACATCTAGGACGTCTGGGACGTCTGGGACGTTGAGGAGATATGGGACATTTAGGAGGCCTGGGACATTAGGGACATATGGGACATCTATGACGCCTGGGACATTAGGGACATATGGGACATATGGGACATCTGGGACGTTAGGGACATATGGGACATTTGGGACGTCTGGGACGTTAAGGACATATGGGACATCTAGGACGTCTGGGACGTCTGGAACGTTAGGGACATACGAGACAGCTGGGACGTCTGGGACGTTAGGAACATATGGGACATTTAGGACGTCTGGGACGTTAGGGACATATGGAACATCTAGGACGCCTGGGACGTTGTAAACATATGGGACATATGGGACATCTGGGACGTCTGGGACGTTAGGGAGATATGGGACATCTGGGACGTCTGGGACGTTAGGGACATATGGGACATATAGGACATCTGGGCCGTCTAAGACGTTATTGACATATGGAACATCTGGGACGTCTGGGACGTTAAGGACATATGGGACATCTAGGACATCTGGGACGTCTGGAACGTTAGGGACATACGAGACAGCTGGGACGTCTGGGACGTTAGGAACATATGGGACATTTAGGACGTCTGGGACGTTAGGGACATATGGAACATCTAGGACGCCTGGGACATTGTAAACATATGGGACATATGGGACATCTGGGACGTCTGGGACGTAAGGGAGATAAGGGACATCTGGGACGTCTGGGACGTTAGGGACATATGGGACGTCTAGGACGTCTGGGACGTCTGGGACGTTAAGGAGATATGGGACATTTAGGACGCCTGGGACATTAGGGACATATGGGACATCTGGGACACCTGGGACATTAGGGACATATGGGACATATGGGACATCTGGGACGTTAGGGACATATGGGACATTTGGGTAGTCTGGGACGTTAAGGACATATGGGACATCTAGGACGTCTGGGACGTCTGGAACGTTAGGGACATACGAGACAGCTGGGACGTCTGGGACGTTAGGAACATACGGGACATTTAGGACGTCTGGGACGTTAGGGACATATGGAACATCTAGGACGCCTGGGTCGTTGTAAACATATGGGACATATGGGACATCTGGGACGTCTGGGACGTTAGGGAGATATGGGACATCTGGGACGTCTGGGACGTTAGGGACATATGGGACATCTAGGACGTCTGGGACGTCTGGGACGTTAAGGAGATATGGGACATTTAGGACGCCTGGGACATTAGGGACATATGGGACATATGGGACATCTGGGACGCCTGGGACATTAGGGACATATGGGAGATATGGGACATCTGGGACGTCTGGGACGTTAGGGACATTTGAGACATCTGGGACGTCTGCGACGTTAAGGACATATGGGACAACTAGGACGTCTGGGACGTCTGGGACGTTAAGGACATATGGGACATTTAGGACGCCCTGGACATTAGGGACATATGGGACATATGGGAGGTCTAGGACGCCTGGGACATTAGGGACATATGGGACATATAGGACATCTGGGCCGTCTAAGACGTTATTGACATATGGGACATCTGGGACCTCTGGGACATTAAGGATATAAGGGACACCTAGGACGTCTGGGACGTTAGGGACATATGGGAGATCTGGGACGTCTGGGACGTTAGGGGCATATAAGACATCTAGGACGTCTGGGACGTTAGGGACATATGGAACATATGGGAGGTCTGGGACGCCTGGGACATTAGGGACATATGGGACATATAGGACATCTGGGACGTCTGGGACGTTATTGACATATGGGACATCTGGGACGTCTGGGACGCCTGGGACATTAAGGATATAAGGGACACCTAGGACGCCTGGGACATTAGGGACATTTGGGACATATGGGACATCTGGGACGCCTGGGACAATAGGGACATATGGGACACATTGAACATCTGGGACGTCTGGGACGGTACGGACATATGGGACATCTGAGACGTCTGGGACGTTATGGACGTATGGGATATTTAGGAGGCCTGGGACATTAGGGACATATGGGACACATTGAACATCTGGGACGTCTGGGACGTTACGGACATATGGGACATCTGGGACGTCTGGGACGTTTAGGACATATGGGACATCTAGGACGTCTGGGACGTCTGGGACGTTAAGGACATATTGGACATTTAGGACGCCCTGGACGTTAGGGACATATGGGACATATGGGAGGTCTGGGACGCCTGGGACATTAGGGACATATGGGACATATAGGACATCTGGGACGGCTGGGACGTTATTGGCATATGGGACATCTGGGAAGTCTGGGACGTTAAGGATATAAGGGACATCTAGCACATCTGGGACGTTAGGGACATATGGGAGATCTGGGACGTCTGGGACGTTAGGGACATATAAGACATCTAGGACGTCTGGGACTTTAGGGACATATGGAACATCTGGGACGTTAGGGACATACGGGACATCTGGGACGTCTGGGACGTTAGGGAGGTATAGGACATATGGGATATACTGGGACGTCTGGGACGTTAAGGATATATGGGACATCTAGGACGTCTGGGACATTAGGGACATATGGGACATATGGGACATCTGGGACGTCTGGGACGTTAGGGACATATGGTAAATCTGGGACTTCTGGGACATTAAGGACATATGGGACATCTAGGACGTCTGGGACGTCTGGGACGTTAAGGACATATGGGACATTTAGGACGCCTGGGACATTAGGGACATATGGGACATATGGCACATCTGGGACGCCTGGGACATTAGGGCCATATGGGACCAATGGGACATCTGGGACGTCTGGGACGTTAGTTACATATGGGACATCTGGGACGTCTGGGACGTTAAGGACATATGGGACATCTGGGACGTCTGGGATGCTAGGGACTTATGGGACATCTGGGACGTCTGGGACGTTAAGGACATATGGGACATCTAGGACGTCTGGGACGTCTGGGACGTTAAGGACATATGGGACATCTAGGGCGTCTGGGACGTCTGGGACGTTAAGGACAAATGGGACATTTACTACGCCTGGGATATTAGGGACATATGGGACATCTGGGCCGTCTGGGACGTTAGGGACATATGGGACATCTGGGACGTCTGGGACGTTAAGGACATATGGGACATCTAGGACATCTGGGACGTCTGGGACGTTAGGGACATATGGAACATCTAGGACGCCTGGGACATTAGAAACATATGAAACATATGGGACATCTGGGACGTCTGGGACGTTAAGGACATTTGGGACATCTAGGACGTCTGGGACGTCTGGGATGTTAAGGAGATATGGGACATTTAGGACGCCCTGGACATTAGGGACATATGGGACATATGGGATATCTGGGACGTCTGGGACGTTAAGGACATATGGGACATCTAGGACGTCTGGGACGTCTGGGACGTTAAGGACATATGGGACATTTAGGACGCCCTGGACATTAGGGACATATGGGACATATGGGAGGTCTGGGACGCCTGGGACATTAGGGACATATGGCACATATAGGACATCTGGGACGTCTGGGACGTTATTGACATATGGGACATCTGGGACGTCTGGGACATTAAGGATATAAGGGACACCTAGAACGTCTGGGACGTTAGGGACATATGGGAGATCTGGGACGTCTGGGACGTTAGGGGCATATAAGACATCTAGGACGTCTGGCACGTTAGGGACATATGGAACATCTGGGACGTTAGGGACATATGGGACATATGGGACGTCTGGGACGTTAGGGAGATATAGGACATATGGCATATCTGGGACGTCTGGGACGTTAAGGATATATGGGACATCTAGGACGTCTGTGACGTTAGGGAAATATGGGACATCTGGGACGCCTCGGACATTAAGGACATATGGGACATATGGGACATATGGGACGTCTGGGACGTTAGAGACATATGGGACATCTGGGACGTCGGGGACGTTAAGGACATATGGGACATTTAAGACGTCTGGGACGTTAAGAACATATGGGACATATGGGACGTCTGGGACATTAGAGACATATGGGACATATGGGACATCTGGGACGTCTGGGACGTTAAGGACATATGAGACATCTAGGACGTCTGGGACGTGCGAAACGTTAAGGACATATGAGACATTTAAAACGTCTGGGACATTAGGGACATATGGGACATATGGGACATCTGGGACGCCTGGGACATTAGGGACATATGAGACATATGGGACATCTGGAACGTCTGGGACGTTAAGGACATATGGGACATCTGGAACGTCTGAGACGTTAGAAACATATGGGACATCTGGTACGTCTAGGACGTTAGGGACATATAGGACATCTAGGACGTCTGAGACGTCTGGGAAGTTAGGGACATATGGGACATCTAGGACGTCTGGGACGTTAGGGACATATGGGACATCTAGGACGTCTGGGACATTAGGGACATATGGGACATTTAGGACGTCTGGGACGTCTGGGACGTTAAGGACATATGGGACATCTGGGACGTCTGGGACGTTAGGGACATATGGGACATTTAGGACGTCTGGGACGTTAGGGACATATGGAATATCTAGGACGCCTGGGACATTAGGGACATATGGGACATATGGGACATCTGGGACGTCTGGGACGTTAGGGACATATGAAACATCTGGGACGTCTGGGACGTTAAGGACATATGGGACATCTAGGACGTCTGGGACGTCCGGGACGTTAAGAACATATTGGACATTTAGGACGCCTGGCACATTAGGGACATATGGGACATATGGGACATTTAATACGCCTGGGACATTAGGGATATATAAGACCTTTGGGACATCTGGGACGTCTGGGACGTTAGGGACTTATGGGTCATCTGGGACGTCTGGGACGTTAAGGACATATGGGACATCTAGGACGTCTGGGACGTTAGGGACATATGGGACATCTGGGACGTCTGGGACTTTAGGGACATATTGGACATCTGGAACGTTAGGAACATATAGGACATCTAGGACGTCTGTGACGTTAGAGACATATGGGACATCTAGGACATCTCGGACCTCTGGGACGTTAGGGACATACGGGACAGCTGAGACGTCTGGGACGTTATGGACATATGGGACATTTAGGACGCCTGGGATATTAGGGACATATGGGACATATGCGACATCTGGGACGCCTGGGACATTAGGGACATGTGGCACATTTAGGACGGTTTGGACGTTAGGAACATATGGAACATCTAGGATTCCTGGGACATTAGGAACACATGGGACATATGGGACATTTGGGACGTCTGGGACGTTAAGGACATATGGAACATCTAGGACGTCTGGGACGTTAAGGACATATGAGACATTTAGGACGCCTGGGACATTAGGGACATTTGGGACATATGGGAGATCTGGGACGCCTGGGACATTAGGGACAGATGGGACATATAGGACATCTGGGAGGTCTGGGACGTTAAGGACATATGGGACATCTAGGACGTCTTGGACGTCTGGGACGTTAAGGACATATGGGACATCTAGGGCGTCTGGGACGTTTGGGATGTTAAGGACATATGGGACATTTACTACGCCTGGGATATTAGGGACATATGGGACATCTGGTACGTCTGGGACGTTAGGGACATATGGGACATTTGGGACGTCTGGGACGTTAAGGACATATGGAACATCTAGGACGTCTGGGACGTTAGGGACGTATGGGACATTTAGGACGTCTGGGACGTTAGGGACATATGGAACATCTAGGACGCCTGGGACATTGTAAACATATGGGACATATGGGACATCTGGGACGTCTGGGACGTAAGGGAGATATGGAACATCTAGGACGCCTGGGACATTGTAAACATATGGGACATACGAGACAGCTGGGACGTCTAGGACGTTAGGAACATATGGGGCATTTAGGACGTCTGGGACGTTAGGGACATATGGAACATCTAGGACGCCTGGGACATTGTAAACATATGGGACATATGGGACATCTGGGACGTCTGGGACGTAAGGGAGATATGGGACATCTGGGACGTCTGGGACGTTAGGGACATATGGGACATCTAGGACGTCTGGGACGTCTGGGACGTTGAGGAGATATGGGACATTTAGGACGCCTGGGACATTAGGGACATATGGGACATCTGGGACGCCTGGGACATTAGGGACATATGGGACATATGGGACATCTGGGACGTTAGGGACATATGGGACATTTGGGACGTCTGGGACGTTAAGGACATATGGGACATCTAGGACGTCTGGGACGTCTGGAACGTTAGGGACATACGAGACAGCTGGGACGTCTGGGACGTTAGGAACATATGGGACATTTAGGACGTCTGGGACGTTAGGGACATATGGAACATCTAGGACGCCTGGGACGTTGTAAACATATGGGACATATGGGACATCTGGGACGTCTGGGACGTTAGGGAGATATGGGACATCTGGGACGTCTGGGACGTTAGGGACATATGGGACATCTAGGACGTCTGGGACGTCTGGGACGTTAAGGAGATATGGGACATTTAGGACGCCTGGGACATTAGGGACATATGGGACATATGGGACATCTGGGACGCCTGGAACATTAGGGACATATGGGAGATATGGGACATCTGGGACGTCTGGGACGTTAGGGACATTTGAGACATCTGGGACGTCTGGGACGTTAAGGACATATGGGACATTTAGGACGCCCTGGACATTAGGGACATATGGGACATATGGGAGGTCTAGGACGCCTGGGACATTAGGGACATATGGGACATATAGGACATCTGGGCCGTCTAAGACGTTATTGACATATGGGACATCTGGGACCTCTGGGACATTAAGGATATAAGAAACACCTAGGACGTCTGGGACGTTAGGGACATATGGGAGATCTGGGACGTCTTGTACGTTAGGGGCATATAAGACATCTAGGACGTCTGGGACGTTAGGGACATATGGAACATATGGGAGGTCTGGGACGCCTGGGACATTAGGGACATATGGGACATATAGGACATCTGGGACGTCTGGGACGTTATTGACATATGGGACATCTGGGACGTCTGGGACATTAAGGATATAAGGGACACCTAGGACGCCTGGGACATTAGGGACATTTGGGACATATGGGACATCTGGGACGCCTGGGACATTAGGGACATATGGGACACATTGAACATCTGGGACGTCTGGGACGGTACGGACATATGGGACATCTGAGACGCCTGGGACGTTAAGGACGTATGGGATATTTAGGAGGCCTGGGACATTAGGGACATATGGGACACATTGAACATCTGGGACGTCTGGGACGTTACAGACATATGGGACATCTGGGACGTCTGGGACGTTTAGGACATATGGGACATCTAGGACGTCTGGGACGTCTGGGACGTTAAGGACATATTGGACATTTAGGACGCCCTGGACGTTAGGGACATATGGGACATATGGGAGGTCTGGGACGCCTGGGACATTAGGGACATATGGGACATATAGGACATCTGGGACGGCTGGGACGTTATTGGCATATGGGACATCTGGGACGTCTGGGACGTTAAGGATATAAGGGACATCTAGCACATCTGGGACGTTAAGGACATATGGGAGATCTGGGACGTCTGGGACGTTAGGGACATATAAGACATCTAGGACGTCTGGGACTTTAGGGACATATGGAACATCTGGGACGTTAGGGACATACGGGACATCTGGGACGTCTGGGACGTTAGGGAGGTATAGGACATATGGGATATACTGGGACGTCTGGGACGTTTAGGATATATGGGACATCTAGGACGTCTGGGACATTAGGGACATATGGGACATATGGGACATCTGGGACGTCTGGGACGTTAGGGACATATGGTAAATCTGGGACGTCTGGGACGTTAAGGACATATGGGACATCTAGGACGTCTGGGACGTCTGGGACGTTAAGGACATATGGGACATTTAGGACGCCTGGGACATTAGGGACATATGGGACATATGGCACATCTGGGACGCCTGGGACATTAGGGCAATATGGGACCAATGGGACATCTGGGACGTTTGGGACGTTAGTTACATATGGGACATCTGGGACGTCTGGGACGTTAAGGACATATGGGACATCTGGGACGTCTGGGATGCTAGGGACATATGGGACATCTGGGACGTCTGGGACGTTAAGGACATATGGGACATCTAGGACGTCTGGGACGTCTGGGACGTTAAGGACATATGGGACATCTAGGGCGTCTGGGACGTCTGGGACGTTAAGGACAAATGGGACATTTACTACGCCTGGGATATTAGGGACATATGGGACATCTGGGCCGTCTGGGACGTTAGGGACATATGGGACATCTGGGACGTCTGGGACGTTAAGGACATATGGGACATCTAGGACATCTGGGACGTCTGGGACGTTAGGGACAAATGGAACATCTAGGACGCCTGGGACATTAGAAACATATGAAACATATGGGACATCTGGGACGTCTGGGACGTTAAGGACATTTGGGACATCTAGGACGTCTGGGACGTCTGGGATGTTACGGAGATATCGGACATTTAGGACGCCCTGGACATTAGGGACATATGGGACATATGGGATATCTGGGACGTCTGGGACGTTAAGGACATATGGGACATCTAGGACGTCTGGGACGTCTGGGACGTTAAGGACATATGGGACATTTAGGACGCCCTGGACATTAGGGACATATGGGACATATGGGAGGTCTGGGACGCCTGGGACATTAGAAACATATGAAACATATGGGACATCTGGGACGTCTGGGACGTTAAGGACATTTGGGACATCTAGGACGTCTGGGACGTCTGGGATGTTACGGAGATATCGGACATTTAGGACGCCCTGGACATTAGGGACATATGGGACATATGGGATATCTGGGACGTCTGGGACGTTAAGGACATATGGGACATCTAGGACGTCTGGGACGTCTGGGACGTTATTGACATATGGGACATCTGGGACGTCTGGGACATTAAGGATATAAGGGACACCTAGAACGTCTGGGACGTTAGGGACATATGGGAGATCTGGGACGTCTGGGACGTTAGGGGCATATAGGACATCTAGGACGTCTGGGACGTTAGGGACATATGGAACATCTGGGACGTTAGGGACATATGGGACATCTGGGACGTCTGGGACGTTAGGGAGATATAGGACATATGGCATATCTGGGACGTCTGGGACGTTAAGGATATATGGGACATCTAGGACGTCTGGGACGTTAGGGAAATATGGGACATCTGGGACGCCTCGGACATTAAGGACATATGGGACATATGGGACATATGGGACGTCTGGGACGTTAGAGACATATGGGACATCTGGGACGTCTGGGACGTTAAGGACATATGGGACATTTAAGACGTCTGGGACGTTAAGAACATATGGGACATATGGGACGTCTGGGACATTAGAGACATATGGGACATATGGGACATCTGGGACGTCTGGGACGTTAAGGACATATGAGACATCTAGGACGTCTGGGACGTCCGAAACGTTAAGGACATATGAGACATTTAAAACGTCTGGGACATTAGGGACATATGGGACATATGGGACATCTGGGACGCCTGGGACATTAGGGACATATGAGACATATGGGACATCTGGAACGTCTGGGACGTTAAGGACATATGGGACATCTGGAACGTCTGAGACGTTAGAAACATATGGGACATCTGGTACGTCTAGGACGTTATGGACATATAGGACATCTAGGACGTCTGAGACGTCTGGGAAGTTAGGGACATATGGGACATCTAGGACGTCTGGGACGTTAGGGACATATGGGACATCCAGGACGTCTGGGACGTTAGGGACATATGGGACATCTAGGACGTCTGGGACATTAGGGACAAATGGGACATTTAGGACGTCTGGGACGTCTGGGACGTTAAGGACATATGGGACATCTGGGACGTCTGGGACGTTAGGGACATATGGGACATTTAGGACGTCTGGGACGTTAGGGACATATGGAATATCTAGGACGCCTGGGACATTAGGGACATATCGGACATATGGGACATCTGGGACGTCTGGGACGTTAGGGACATATGAAACATCTGGGACGTCTGGGACGTTAAGGACATATGGGACATCTAGGACGTCTGGGACGTCCGGGACGTTAAGAACATATTGGACATTTAGGACGCCTGGCACATTAGGGACATATGGGACATATGGGACATTTAATACGTCTGGGACATTAGGGATATATAAGACCTTTGGGACATCTGGGACGTCTGGGACGTTAGGGACTTATGGGTCATCTGGGACGTCTGGGACGTTAAGGACATATGGGACATCTAGGACGTCTGGGACGTTAGGGACATATGGGACATCTGGGACGTCTGGGACTTTAGGGACATATTGGACATCTGGAACGTTAGGAACATACAGGACCTCTAGGACGTCTGTGACGTTAGAGACATATGGGACATCTAGGACATCTCGGACGTCTGGGACGTTAGGGACATACGGGACAGCTGAGACGTCTGGGACGTTATGGACATATGGGACATTTAGGACGCCTGGGATATTAGGGACATATGGGACATATGCGACATCTGGGACGCCTGGGACATTAGGGACATGTAGCACATTTAGGACGGTTTGGACGTTAGGAACATATGGAACATCTAGGATTCCTGGGACATTAGGAACACATGGGACATATGGGACATTTGGGAAGTCTGGGACGTTAAGGACATATGGGACATCTAGGACGTCTGGGACGTTAAGGACATATGAGACATTTAGGACGCCTGGGACATTAGGGACATTTGGGACATATGGGAGATCTGGGACGCCTGGGACATTAGGGACAGATGGGACATATAGGACATCTGGGAGGTCTGGGACGTTAGGGACATATGGGACATCTGGGACGTTTGGGACCTTAAGTATATAAGGGACATCTAGGACGTCTGGGACGTTAGGGACATATGGGAGATCTGGGACGTCTGGGACGTTAGGGACATATAGGACATCTAGGACGTCTGGGACGTTAGGGACATATGGAACATCTGATACGTTAGGGACATATGGGACATCTGGGACGTCTGGGACGTTAGGGACATATGGGACATTTAGGACGTCTTGGACGTTAAGGACATATGGAACATCTAGGACGACTGGGTCATTAGGGACACATGGGACATATGGGACATCTGGGGACGTCTGAGACTTTAAGGACAAATGGGACATCTAGGACGTCTGGGACGTCTGGGACTTTAAGGACATATGGGACATTTAGGACGCCTGGGACATTAGGGACATATGGGACATATGGGACATCTGGGACGCCTCGGACATTAGGGACATATGGGACATATAGGACATCTGGGACGTCTGGGACGTTAGGGACATATGGGACATCTGGGACGTGCGGGACGTTAATGACATATGGGACATCTAGGGCGTCTGGGACGTCTGGGACGTTAAGGACATATGGGACATTTAGGACGCCTGGGACATTAGGGACATATGGGACATTTGGGACGTCTGGGACGTTAAGGACATATGGGACATATAGGACATCTGGGACGTCTGGGACGTTAGGGACATATGGAACATCTAGGACGCCTGGGACATTAGGGACATTTGGGACATATGGGATATCTGGGACGCCTGGGACATTAGGGACATATGGGACATATGGGACATCTGCGACGTTAAGGACATTTGGGACATCTAAGACGTCTGGGACGTCTGGAACGTTAAGGACATATGGGACATTTAGGACGCCTGGGACATTAGGGACATTTGGGACATATGGGATATCTGGGACGCCTGGGACATTAGGGACATATGGGACACATTGAACATCTGGGACGTCTGGGACGTTACGGACATATGGGACATCTGGGACGCCTGGGACGTTAAGGACATATGGGACATTTAGGAGGCCTGGGACATTAGGGACGTATGGGACACATTGAACATCTGGGACGTCTGGGACGTTACGGACATATGGGACATTTGGGACGTCTGGGACGTTTAGGACATATGGGACATCTAGGACGTCTGGGACGTCTGGGACGTTAAGGACATATTGGACATTTAGGACGCCCTGGACGTTAGGGACATATGGGACATATGGGAGGTCTGGGACGCCTGGGACATTAGGGACATATGGGACATATAGGAAATCTGGGACGTCTGGGACGTTATTGGCATATGGGACATCTGGGACGTCTGGGACGTTAAGGATATAAGGGACATGTAGCACGTCTGGGACGTTAGGGACATATGGGAGATCTGGGACGTCTGGGACGTTAGGGACATATAAGACATCTAGGACGTCTGGGACTTTAGGGACATATGGAACATCTGGGACGTTAGAGACATATGGGACATCTGGGACGTCTGGGACGTTAGGGAGGTATAAGACATATGGGATATACTGGGACGTCTGGGACGTTAAGGATATATGGGACATCTAGGACGTCTGGGACATTAGGGACATATGGGACATATGGGACAACTGGGACGTCTGGGACGTTAGGGACATATGGTAAATCTGGGGCGTCTGGGACGTTAAGGACATATGGATCATCTAGGACGTCTGGGACGTCTGGGACGTTAAGGACGCCTGGGACATTAGGGACATATGGGACATCTGGGACGTTAAGGAGATATGGGACATTTAGGACGCCCTGGACATTAGGGACATATGGGACATATGGGATATCTGAGACGTCTGGGACGTTAAGGACATATGGGACATCTAGGACGTCTGGGACGTCTGGGACGTTAAGGACATATGGGACATTTAGGACGCCCTGGACATTAGGGACATATGGGACATATGGGAGGTCTGGGACGCCTGGGACATTAGGGACATATGGGACATATAGGACATCTGGGACGTCTGGGACGTTATTGACATATGGGACATCTGGGACGTCTGGGACATTAAGGATATAAGGGACACCTAGGACGTCTGGGACGTTAGGGACATATGGGAGATCTGGGACGTCTGGGACGTTAGGGGCATATAAGACATCTAGGACGTCTGGGACGTTAGGGACATATAGAACATCTGGGACGTTAGGGACATATGGAACATCTGGGACGTCTGGGACGTTAGGGAGATATAGGACCTATGGGATATCTGGGACGTCTGGGACGTTAAGGATATATGGGACATCTAGGACGTCTGGGACGTTAGGGAAATATGGGACATCTGGGACGCCTGGGACATTAAGGCCATATGGGACATATGGGACATATGGGACGTCTGGGACGTTAGAGACATATGGGACATCTGAGACGCCTGGGACGTTAAGGACATATGGGACATTTAGGACGTCTGGGACGTCTGGGACGTTAAGGACGTATGGGACATTTAGGGCGCCTGGGACATTAGGTACATATGGGACATATGGGACATCTGGGACGTCTGGGACGTTAGGGACATATGGGACATCTAGGACGTCTGAGACGTCTGGGACGTTAGGGACATATGGGACATCTAGGACGTCTGGGACATTAGGGACATATGGGACATTTAGGACGTCTGGGACGTCTGGGACGTTAAGGACATATGGGACATCTGGGACGTCTGGGACGTTAGGGCCATATGGGACATTTAGGACGTCTGGGACGTTAGGGACATATGGAATATCTAGGACGCCTGAGACATTAGTGACATATGGGACATCTAGGACGTCTGGGACGTTAAGGACATATGGGACATCTGGGACGTCTGGGACGTTAGGGCCATATGGGACATTTAGGACGTCTGGGACGTTAGGGACATATGGAATATCTAGGACGCCTGAGACATTAGTGACATATGGGACATCTAGGACGCCTGGGACATTAGGGACTGTCAGGGAAGATAGACGGTCGGCCTTACCTTTTGGCGAAAGTTATATTTGATATTTTGCCGGCTGGTAACTATCGGCCTAATTGGGCTAGCTCGCCGCGAGGGTCGCAGGGTTCCAACTATGCTGAAAAGAACACTATACGAAATACGAAGAGAATGGGCGCCAGGTCCTAGACTCAGATCCAATTCCTTGTGTCGGACCTTACACAAGGTCGAAGATAAAAACCAGCAAGTTAAACAAAATCAAAGCATCGACCAATCAGAATATCACAGCTTTATTAATATTGGTAGGTACTATAGTGCATATCCAACATAAAAGTATAGATCCAAAATCACAGTAAATTATCACAATTAACACCAGAAATAATAATACGACTAATGGTTACAAGTACATAAAACAATTGACCTAAGAATCCAACTCGAGGTGTCCGAACTGCGAAGTTAGCTTGAAGGGCGTAACAACTAGGTACCTCAAAACTTATATCGAAGCAATATACTCAAAACATGACTAGATAAAATTACCAATGGCGTTCACCGTGAAGCGGAAAACGGCACGACACGAAGCATGACTACATTAACCCAATAAAATAAACTAAGAAAGCTTTAAATAGACTATAAATCCCCGTGAAGCGGAGTACAAAATCAAGGGTGCGAATAACGCAAGCAAAATATGCAATGCCAACTTCTAACCCCGACGGTTGGCCTAAAAATTAACTTTAAGACACACAAAATTTAGATGGGGTGGTTTCCAGCACGTTATGAGATCTCACAGGGGTTTGCTAGTTCCTAAAGGAAAGTCATAAAGTATTTCCTGACGTACTAAGAACTGCTTGCGGGTATTCTAGCCGAGAACTAGTTTATCACAAAAATCAAAAACGGGAGGCTACATAATCTCAACAAAAATCCCGTTGGTAGCAGTTTTGCCACCGCCAAAAAAAAATTTAGCTCTAGCAAGTGATCTTAAATAAACAACAAGGTTAATGCAATACGCGACGTCAAAAAAAAACTACAGTGATTACAAAAGCAGCCTCAAAGCCAAATCATAACAAAATTACACATGGCTGCTATCCACAGAGGTAAGTAAATTAATCAATCTCATATCTAGTAGCTCAAATTAACACCAAAAATCGATATGCACAAAAACTCTAAAATAGCAGTTCGGAAGGTCATACTAAACAGTTCAAAAGCAATTCAAATAAACGAACGATACAAATTAAAACGTTACAAAACCTCAGATGCATACGGCACGTGGAGGCCGAGCTGTTGGAAGAGATGCAAGAGTCCAGGTGCGTTGGGCAGCGCTCGCAGAGGGAACGACCGCAAATCCAGGCCGCAGAGGCGAGCGGCCAGCCGGCTCGTGGAGCACCCGCATGATCCAGGCAAAACCAAATGCACGACGACGAACAGGACCAATCCAGGTAATAAAACTCAATTCCATGGCGTTTAAAAACGCATTTTCCATGGCGTATAACTAATTAACGCATTTCCTTGGCGTAGAATAGTTGGCTATAAATTACAAATTTCCAGATAAGCAACCACGCTGAAGAAAAGAAATCGTAACAAACCTGCGAATGGTGACGAACAGCCTAACGCTCCATTCGATCGAGAAGAGCCCATTTCAAAACCGCAACAAAAGCGAACGAACGCTGGCAGCAACTCCCAACGGCTTCCAGAACGTTCCAAAGGGGCGCCTTGCCTCCAAAAATCCCTCAAAACGACGAGGACGGCTATAACCCAAAGCCAGAGGAGCAAAAGGTTCCAGGGCACTAACTTCAACGATCGAAGCAATGGAAAAGAATGGAATGCAAATTCGCCAGAGCAGTTCACGATCCGAGGTTATCAATGTCAAAGTCAAATTCGAAAAAAGGAAGAAAAACTATAGGTGCAGAGTGTATGTGCAGAACTGATAACAAAGTGTTCCTTTTAATTCAAAATTGAGGCTGAAGGTATTTGGGTTGCCTAAACTATGGATAAAGTACTGTATATTTAGAGAATAAAAGTAAATTGCCAAATCTGACTAATTATTTCAATTAACAAGTAGGAAAATGTCAAAATGAGCGTAACAAATTCTCCCCCCACAAAAGGGAGGGTAAATCCCTTCGGATTTACCTGACCATACAACGACCATCCAAACAAAACGTCTAAAAAAAACGATGCCTGCCAAGAGAAAATACAGGGAAATGAAACAGAGGACTTAAAGTTAGCTAAGAAGAGAGGATGTAAGAGTCCAAGCACACCATCGAAGACAACGAGACACCAACCTCTTCCGTCGCTGCAAGATGACGTGAGCTGCGCCGGTGGAAGGGAAGGTTACGTCAGATTGCAACGATAATCCACCTAAAACGCAAACACCTCAGAAAAATTCGGAGTGGGAGACAGGAAAGCGAACGACACAGAAGAAGGGAGGGAAAGGAAAACTAACCACAGCTAGGGATAAGTGCTTAGGCCCAGGATCGACCTACAACACTGAAACTATCTCCAAATTACCAAAGACAGAGCAAAATATCCAAAAATTCAAAATATCAAAGAAGACGAACACAACTATATGAGGGAACATCCCTTTCCAATGAACAAAAAAAACAACAGAGAAGAAGAAAGATGAGAGAAAAGAAGGGACTAGTTGTTAATGTCAGGATTCCAATTCTAGAAAAAGAAAAGAGGAATTGAAACCAAGTAAACCGACCGACGTCACCCAGCCATCCTACCCAAAAAGACGTAGACGAGACCACACAAACAAAGACAACAAGGGTTGGCGAGAGCATAATGCCTTGGAGAAAGATTCAGGTCCCAATAAATCCGACAAAGTCGATGCCCTAGAAGAGCGAACGAAACCGTCCTCAAAAACCAGACACTCCCAAACGCACAACCGAAAAGGACAGAGGCTCAACAAAAGAGTCGGGTTCCACGAATCCAGACAACACTGAGGCCCTAAAAGAGGGCAAAAGAAACCGTTCTCAGTCATAAAGCGTGCCCAAAGGCAGGGAGTGAGTTTCACTTGGGGATTGAAATCCGCCTAAGCGAAAGGATACCCTAACAACAATCGACCAAACACACCAAAACGTATAACTGACGGCAATAGGCATCATCAGCTATACCTCAAAAATCCCAAAATATCCAAAGAGCACCCTACAAGCATCCACCCAAGCTGACTCAAACCTCACCAAGAAAGAGGACAAAAGAAATCCGAAAAGAAATAAAATCAAGCCAACCAATCACTATACCAATCTATCCCAAAGATGGCTGGAGAGATTATCCAAATCGCCGAAGCAAATCTCCCAGACACATCGCCACCGAATAACTAACCTATCATCAATCCACACAAAGAAGAAAACCAATCAAAGAAGAACTACTCCAAAGCAATCCAAAGAGGTTCGGGAGATTATCCAAATGTGCCGAAGCAAATCTCCCAAAACGCATCGCCACCGAACAACTAGCAGACAATCCGAAGAATAAAGAGAAGAACCAATCAAAGAAGAGCTAAACCAATCCACACTAGAAAGATGGTTTGAAGAGCCTAAAAATCCACAAAAGTGTACCCCTCAAACGCACCAATCACACTCCATAATCCTAATCATCACTCCAAAGGAAGAAGCAAGAAAACAAACTACACATAGAAAACACAAAAAAAAACTCAAGCAAACTGAGTCAACAAATACTCAATAAAATACGCGAACACGCAGCCAATTAAAAGACAAATCATCAAAAAGATTCATCCATCGAAACACACCAATAACCAATTCTATAACTAGAAGTCAATCATGAAACAACATCCGAAATCAATACATCCCAACCTACTAACAATGCACTATAGTACCACCTAACCACAACGTAGACAGGGTACTACACGAGCCCTATCGAGCCCCAGACGTTGGGCGTCAAGATCTTCTTGTCAGGGAAGATAGACGGTCGGCCTTACCTTTTGGCGAAAGTTATATTTGATATTTTGCCGGCTGGTAACTATCGGCCTAATTGGGCTAGCTCGCCGCGAGGGTCGCAGGGTTCCAACTATGCTGAAAAGAACACTATACGAAATACGAAGAGAATGGGCGCCAGGTCCTAGACTCAGATCCAATTCCTTGTGTCGGACCTTACACAAGGTCGAAGATAAAAAACCAGCAAGTTAAACAAAATCAAAGCATCGACCAATCAGAATATCACAGCTTTATTAATATTGGTAGGTACTATAGTGCATATCCAACATAAAAGTATAGATCCAAAATCACAGTAAATTATCACAATTAACACCAGAAATAATAATACGACTAATGGTTACAAGTACATAAAACAATTGACCTAAGAATCCAACTCGAGGTGTCCGAACTGCGAAGTTAGCCTGAAGGGCGTAACAACTAGGTACCTCAAAACTTATATCGAAGCAATATACTCAAAACATGACTAGATAAATTACCAATGGCGTTCACCGTGAAGCGGAAAACGGCACGACACGAAGCATGACTACATTAACCCAATAAAATAAACTAAGAAAGCTTTAAATAGACTATAAATCCCCGTGAAGCGGGAGTACAAAATCAAGGGTGCGAATAACGCAAGCCAAAATATGCAATGCCAACTTCTAACCCCGACGGTTGGCCTAAAAATTAACTTTAAGACACACAAAAATTTAGATGGGGTGGTTCCAGCACGTTATGAGATCTCACAGGGGTTTGCTAGTTCCTAAAGGAAAGTCATAAAGTATTTCCTGACGTACTAAGAACTGCTTGCGGGTATTCTAGCCGAGAACTAGTTTATCACAAAATCAAAAACGGGAGGCTACATAATCTCAACAAAAATCCCGTTGGTAGCAGTTTTGCCACCGCCAAAAAAAATTTAGCTCTAGCAAGTGATCTTAAATAAACAACAAGGTTAATGCAATACGCGACGTCAAAAAAAAACTACAGTGATTACAAAAGCAGCCTCAAAGCCAAATCATAACAAAATTACACATGGCTGCTATCCACAGAGGTAAGTAAATTAATCAATCTCATATCTAGTAGCTCAAATTAACACCAAAAATCGATATGCACAAAAACTCTAAAATAGCAGTTCGGAAGGTCATACTAAACAGTTCAAAAGCAATTCAAATAAACGAACGATACAAATTAAAACGTTACAAAACCTCAGATGCATACGGCACGTGGAGGCCGAGCTGTTGGAAGAGATGCAAGAGTCCAGGTGCGTTGGGCAGCGCTCGCAGAGGGAACGACCGCAAATCCAGGCCGCAGAGGCGAGCGGCCAGCCGGCTCGTGGAGCACCGCATGATCCAGGCAAAACCAAATGCACGACGACAAACAGGACCAATCCAGGTAATAAAACTCAATTCCATGGCGTTTAAAAACGCATTTCCATGGCGTATAACTAATTAACGCATTTCCTTGGCGTAGAATAGTTGGCTATAAATTACAAATTTCCAGATAAGCAACCACGCTGAAGAAAAGAAATCGTAACAAACCTGCGAATGGTGACGAACAGCCTAACGCTCCATTCGATCGAGAAGAGCCCATTTCAAAACCGCAACAAAAGCGAACGAACGCTGGCAGCAACTCCCAACGGCTTCCAGAACGTTCCAAAGGGGCGCCTTGCCTCCAAAAATCCCTCAAAACGACGAGGACGGCTATAACCAAAGCCAGAGGAGCAAAAGGTTCCCAGGGCACTAACTTCAACGATCGAAGCAATGGAAAAGAATGGAATGCAAATTCGCCAGAGCAGTTCACGATCCGAGGTTATCAATGTCAAAGTCAAATTCGAAAAAAGGAAGAAAAACTATAGGTGCAGAGTGTATGTGCAGAACTGATAACAAAGTGTTCCTTTTAATTCAAAATTGAGGCTGAAGGTATTTGGGTTGCCTAACTATGGATAAAGTACTGTATATTTAGAGAATAAAAGTAAATTGCCAAATCTGACTAATTATTTCAATTAACAAGTAGGAAAATGTCAAAATGAGCGTAACAAATTCTCCCCCCACAAAAGGGAGGGTAAATCCCTTCGGATTTACCTGACCATACAACGACCATCCAAACAAAACGTCTAAAAAAAACGATGCCTGCCAAGAGAAAATACAGGGAAATGAAACAGAGGACTTAAAGTTAGCTAAGAAGAGAGGATGTAAGAGTCCAAGCACACCATCGAAGACAACGAGACACCAACCTCTTCCGTCGCTGCAAGATGACGTGAGCTGCGCCGGTGGAAGGGAAGGTTACGTCAGATTGCAACGATAATCCACCTAAAACGCAAACACCTCAGAAATATTCGGAGTGGGAGACAGGAAAGCGAACGACACAGAAGAAGGGAGGGAAAGGAAAACTAACCACAGCTAGGGATAAGTGCTTAGGCCCAGGATCGACCTACAACACTGAAACTATCTCCAAATTACCAAAGACAGAGCAAAATATCCAAAAATTCAAAATATCAAAGAAGACGAACACAACTATATGAGGGAACATCCCTTTCCAATGAACAAAAAAAACAACAGAGAAGAAGAAAGATGAGAGAAAAGAAGGGACTAGTTGTTAATGTCAGGATTCCAATTCTATAAAAAGAAAAGAGGAATTGAAACCAAGTAAACCGACCGACGTCACCCAGCCATCCTACCCAAAAAGACGTAGACGAGACCACACAAACAAAGACAACAAGGGTTGGCGAGAGCATAATGCCTTGGAGAAAGATTCAGGTCCCAATAAATCCGACAAAGTCGATGCCCTAGAAGAGCGAACGAAACCGTCCTCAAAAACCAGACACTCCCAAACGCACAACCGAAAAGGACAGAGGCTCAACAAAAGAGTCGGGTTCCACGAATCCAGACAACACTGAGGCCCTAAAAGAGGGCAAAAGAAACCGTTCTCAGTCATAAAGCGTGCCCAAAGGCAGGGAGTGAGTTTCACTTGGGGATTGAAATCCGCCTAAGCGAAAGGATACCCTAACAACAATCGACCAAACACACCAAAACGTATAACTGACGGCAATAGGCATCATCAGCTATACCTCAAAAATCCCAAAATATCCAAAGAGCACCCTACAAGCATCCACCAAGCTGACTCAAACCTCACCAAGAAAGAGGACAAAAGAAATCCGAAAAGAAATAAAATCAAGCCAACCAATCACTATACCAATCTATCCCAAAGATGGCTGGAGAGATTATCCAAATCGCCGAAGCAAATCTCCCAGACACATCGCCACCGAATAACTAACCTATCATCAATCCACACAAAGAAGAAAACCAATCAAAGAAGAACTACTCCAAAGCAATCCAAAGAGGTTCGGGAGATTATCCAAATGTGCCGAAGCAAATCTCCCAAAACGCATCGCCACCGAACAACTAGCAGACAATCCGAAGAATAAAGAGAAGAACCAATCAAAGAAGAGCTAAACCAATCCACACTAGAAAGATGGTTTGAAGAGCCTAAAAATCCACAAAAGTGTACCCCTCAAACGCACCAATCACACTCCATAATCCTAATCATCACTCCAAAGGAAGAAGCAAGAAAACAAACTACACATAGAAAACACAAAAAAAACTCAAGCAAACTGAGTCAACAAATACTCAATAAAATACGCGAACACGCAGCCAATTAAAAGACAAATCATCAAAAAGATTCATCCATCGAAACACACCAATAACCAATTCTATAACTAGAAGTCAATCATGAAACAACATCCGAAATCAATACATCCCAACCTACTAACAATGCACTATAGTACCACCTAACCACAACGTAGACAGGGTACTACACGAGCCCTATCGAGCCCCAGACGTTGGGCGTCAAGATCTTCTTGTCAGGGAAGATAGACGGTCGGCCTTACCTTTTGGCGAAAGTTATATTTGATATTTTGCCGGCTGGTAACTATCGGCCTAATTGGGCTAGCTCGCCGCGAGGGTCGCAGGGTTCCAACTATGCTGAAAAGAACACTATACGAAATACGAAGAGAATGGGCGCCAGGTCCTAGACTCAGATCCAATTCCTTGTGTCGGACCTTACACAAGGTCGAAGATAAAAACCAGCAAGTTAAACAAAATCAAAGCATCGACCAATCAGAATATCACAGCTTTATTAATATTGGTAGGTACTATAGTGCATATCCAACATAAAAGTATAGATCCAAAATCACAGTAAATTATCACAATTAACACCAGAAATAATAATACGACTAATGGTTACAAGTACATAAAACAATTGACCTAAGAATCCAACTCGAGGTGTCCGAACTGCGAAGTTAGCCTGAAGGGCGTAACAACTAGGTACCTCAAAACTTATATCGAAGCAATATACTCAAAACATGACTAGATAAATTACCAATGGCGTTCACCGTGAAGCGGAAAACGGCACGACACGAAGCATGACTACATTAACCCAATAAAATAAACTAAGAAAGCTTTAAATAGACTATAAATCCCCGTGAAGCGGAGTACAAAATCAAGGGTGCGAATAACGCAAGCAAAATATGCAATGCCAACTTCTAACCCCGACGGTTGGCCTAAAAATTAACTTTAAGACACACAAAATTTAGATGGGGTGGTTCCAGCACGTTATGAGATCTCACAGGGGTTTGCTAGTTCCTAAAGGAAAGTCATAAAGTATTTCCTGACGTACTAAGAACTGCTTGCGGGTATTCTAGCCGAGAACTAGTTTATCACAAAATCAAAAACGGGAGGCTACATAATCTCAACAAAAATCCCGTTGGTAGCAGTTTTGCCACCGCCAAAAAAAATTTAGCTCTAGCAAGTGATCTTAAATAAACAACAAGGTTAATGCAATACGCGACGTCAAAAAAAACTACAGTGATTACAAAAGCAGCCTCAAAGCCAAATCATAACAAAATTACACATGGCTGCTATCCACAGAGGTAAGTAAATTAATCAATCTCATATCTAGTAGCTCAAATTAACACCAAAAATCGATATGCACAAAAACTCTAAAATAGCAGTTCGGAAGGTCATACTAAACAGTTCAAAAGCAATTCAAATAAACGAACGATACAAATTAAAACGTTACAAAACCTCAGATGCATACGGCACGTGGAGGCCGAGCTGTTGGAAGAGATGCAAGAGTCCAGGTGCGTTGGGCAGCGCTCGCAGAGGGAACGACCGCAAATCCAGGCCGCAGAGGCGAGCGGCCAGCCGGCTCGTGGAGCACCGCATGATCCAGGCAAAACCAAATGCACGACGACGAACAGGACCAATCCAGGTAATAAAACTCAATTCCATGGCGTTTAAAAACGCATTTCCATGGCGTATAACTAATTAACGCATTTCCTTGGCGTAGAATAGTTGGCTATAAATTACAAATTTCCAGATAAGCAACCACGCTGAAGAAAAGAAATCGTAATAAACCTGCGAATGGTGACGAACAGCCTAACGCTCCATTCGATCGAGAAGAGCCCATTTCAAAACCGCAACAAAAGCGAACGAACGCTGGCAGCAACTCCCAACGGCTTCCAGAACGTTCCAAAGGGGCGCCTTGCCTCCAAAAATCCCTCAAAACGACGAGGACGGCTATAACCAAAGCCAGAGGAGCAAAAGGTTCCCAGGGCACTAACTTCAACGATCGAAGCAATGGAAAAGAATGGAATGCAAATTCGCCAGAGCAGTTCACGATCCGAGGTTATCAATGTCAAAGTCAAATTCGAAAAAAGGAAGAAAAACTATAGGTGCAGAGTGTATGTGCAGAACTGATAACAAAGTGTTCCTTTTAATTCAAAATTGAGGCTGAAGGTATTTGGGTTGCCTAACTATGGATAAAGTACTGTATATTTAGAGAATAAAAGTAAATTGCCAAATCTGACTAATTATTTCAATTAACAAGTAGGAAAATGTCAAAATGAGCGTAACAGGACATATGGGACATTTGGGACGTCTGGGACGTTAAGGACATATGGAATATCTGGGACGTCTGGGACGTTAAGGACATATGGGACAAATAGGACATCTGGGACGTCTGGGACGTTAGGGACATATGGAACATCTAGGACGCCTGGGACATTAGAAACATATGGGACATATGGGACATCTGGGACGTTAAGGACATTTGGGACATCTAAGACGTCTGGGACGTCTGGAACGTTAAGGACATATGGGACATTTAGGACTCCTGAAACATTAGGGACATTTGGGACATATGGGACATCTGGGACGCTTGGGACATTAGTGACATATGGGACACATTGAACATCTGGGACGTCTGGGACGTTACGGACATATGGAACATCTGGGACGCCTGGGACGTTAAGGACATATGGGACATTTAGGAGGCCTGGGACACTAGGGACATATGGGACACATTGAACATCTGGGACGTCTGAGACGTTACGGACATATGGGACATCTGGGACGCCTGGGACGTTAAGGACATATGGGACATTTAGGAGGCCTGGGACATTAGCGACATATGGGACACATTGAACATCTGGGACGTCTGGGACGTTACGAACATATGGGACATCTGGGACGTCTGGGACGTTTAGGACATATGGGACATCTAGGACGTCTGGGACGTCTGGGACGTTAAGGACATATGGGACATCTAGGGCGTCTGGGACGTCTGGGACATATGGGACATCTGGGACGTCTGGGACGTTAAGGACATTTGGGACATCTAGGACGTCTGGGACGTCTGGGACGTTAAGGAGATATGGGACATTTAGGACGCCCTGGACATTAGGGACATATGGGACATATGGGATATCTGGGACGTCTGGGACGTTGAGGACATATGGGACATCTAGGACGTCTGGGACGTCTGGGACGTTAAGGACATATGGGACATTTAGGACGCCCTGGACATTAGGGACATATGGGACATATGGGAGGTCTGGGACGCCTGGGACATTAGGGACATATGGGACATATAGGACATCTGAGACGTCTGGGACTTTATTGAAATATGGGACATCTGGGACGTCTGGGACATTAAGGATATAAGGGACACCTAGGACGTCTGGGACGTTAGGGACATATGGGAGATCTGGGACGTCTGGGACGTTAGGGGCATATAAGACATCTAGGTCGTCTGGGACGTTAGGGACCTATGGAATATCTGGGACGTTAGGGACATATGGGACATCTGGGACGTCTGGGACGTTAGGGAGATATAGGACATATGGGATATCTGGGACGTCTGGGTCGTTAAGGATATATGGGACATCTAGGACGTCTGGGACGTTAGGGAAATATGGGACATCTGGGACGCCTGAGACATTAAGGACATATGGGACATATGGGACATATGGGACGTCTGGGACGTTAGAGACATATGGGACATCTGGAACGTCTGGGACGTTAAGGACATATGGGACATTTAGGACGTCTGGGACGTCTGGGACGTTAAGGACATATGGGACATTTAGGGCGCCTGGGACATTAGGTACATATGGGACATATGGGACATCTGGGACGTCTGGGACGTTAAGGACATATGGGACATCTAGGACGTCTGGGACGTCTGAAACGTTAAGGACATATAAGACATTTAAAACGTCTGGAACATTAGGGACATATGGAAAATATGGGACATATGGGACATCTGGGACGCCTGGGACATTAGGGACATATGAGACATATGGGACATCTGAAACGTCAGGGACGTTAAGGACATATGGGACATATGGGACGTCGGAGACGTTAGAAACATATGGGACATCTGGTACGTCTAGGACGTTAGGGACATATAGGACATCTAGGACGTCTGAGACGTCTGGGAAGTTAGGGACATATGGGACATCTAGGACGTTAGGGACATATGGGACATCTAGGACGTCTGAGACGTCTGGGACGTTAGGGACATATGGGACACCTAGGACGTCTGGGACATTAGGGACATATGGGACATTTAGGACGTCTGGGACGTCTGGGGCGTTAAGGATATATGGGACATCTGGGACGTCTGGGACGTTAGGGACATATGGGACATTTAGGACGTCTGGGACGTTAGGGACATATGGAATATCTTGGACTCCTGGGACATTAGGGACATATGGGACATATGGGACATCTGGGACGTCTGGGACGTTAGGGACATATGAAACATCTGGGACGTCTGGGACGTTAAGGACATATGGGACATCTAGGACGTCTGGGACGTCCGGGACGTTAAGGACATATGGGACATTTAGGACGCCTGGCACATTAGGGACATATGGGACATATGGGGACATTTAATACGCCTGGGACATTAGGGATATATAAGACCTTTGGGACATCTGGGACGTCTCGGACGTTAGGGACGTATGGGTCATCTGGGACGTCTGGGACGTTAAGGACATATGGGACATCTAGGACGTCTGGGACGTTAGGGACATATGGGACATTTGAGACGTCTGGGACTTTAGGGACATATTGGACATCTGGAAAGTTAGGAACATATAGGACATCTAGGACGTCTGTGGCGTTAGAGACATATGGGACATCTAGGACATCTCGGACGTCTGGGACGTTAGGGACATACGGGACAGCTGAGACGTCTGGGACGTTAAGGACATATGGGACATTTAGGACGCCTGGGACATTAGGGACATATGGGACATTTGGGACGTCTGGGACGTTAAGGACATATGGGATATCTGGGGACGTCTGGGACTTTAAGGACATATGGGACATATAGGACATCTGGGACGTCTGGGACGTTAGGGACATATGGAACATCTAGGACGCCTGGGACATTAGAAACATATGGGACATATGGGACATCTGGGACGTTAAGGACATTTGGGACATCTAACACTTCTGGGACGTCTGGAACGTTAAGGACATATGGGACATTTAGGACGCCTGGGACATTAGGGACATTTGGGACATATGGGACATCTGGGACGCCTGGGACATTAGGGACATATGGGACACATTGAACAACTGGGACGTCTGGGACGTTACGGACATATGGGACATCTGGGACGCCTGGGACGTTAAGGACATATGGGACATTTAGGAGGCCTGGGACATTAGGGACATATGGGACACATTGAACATCTGGGACGTCTGAGACGTTACGGACATATGGGACATCTGGGACGCCTGGGACGTTAAGGACATATGGGACATCTAGGACGTCTGGGACGTCTGGGACGTTAAGGACATATTGGACATTTAGGACGCCCTGGACGTTAGGGACATATGGGACATGTAGGACATCTGGGACGTCTGGGACGTTATTGGCATATGGGACATCTGGGACGTCTGGGACGTTAAGGATATAAGGGACATCTAGCACGCCTGGGACGTTAGGGACATATGGGAGTTCTGGGACGTCTGGGACGTTAGGGACATATAAGACATTTAGGACGTCTGGGACTTTAGGGACCTATGGAACATCTGGGACGTTAGGGACATCTGGGACGTCTGGGACGTTAGGGAGGTATAGGACATATGGGATATACTGGGACGTCTGGGACGTTAAGGATATATGGGACATCTAGGACGTCTGGGACATTAGGGACATATGGGACATATGGGACATCTGGGACGTCTGGGACGTTAGGGACATATGAAACATTTGGGACGTCTGGGACGTTAAGGACATATGGGACATCTAGGACGTCTGGGACGTCCGGGACGTTAAGGACATATGGGACATTTAGGACGCCTGGCACATTAGGGACATATGGGACATATGGGACATTTAATACGCCTGGGACATTAGGGATATATAAGACCTTTGGGACATCTGGGACGTCTGGGACGTTAGGGACCTATGGGTCATCTGGGACGTCTGGGACGTTAAGGACATACGGGACATCTAGGACGTCTGGGACGTTAGGCACATATGGGACATCTGGGACGTCTGGGACTTTAGGGACATATTGGACATCTGGAACGTTAGGAACATATAGGACATCTAGGACGTCTGTGACGTTAGAGACGTATGGGACATCTAGGACATCTCGGACGTCTGGGACGTTAGGGACAAACGGGAACGCTTAGACGTCTGGGACGTTATGGACATATGGGACATTTAGGACGCCTGGGGATATTAGGGACATATGGGACATATGCGACATCTGGGACGCCTGGGACATTAGGGACATGTGGCACATTTAGGACGGTTTTGGACGTTAGGAACATATGGAACATCTAGGACGCCTGGGACATTAGGAACACATGGGACATATGGGGACATTTGAGACGTCTGGGGACGTTAAGGACATATGGGACATCTAGGACGTCTGGGACATTAGGGACGTGTGGCACATTTAGGACGGTTTGGACGTTAGGAACATATGGAACATCTAGGACGTCTGGGACGTTAGGGACATATGGGACATCTGGGACGTCCGGGACGTTAATGACATATGGGACATCTTGGGCGTCTGGGACGTCTGGGACGTTAAGGACATATGGGACATTTAGGACGCCTGGGACATTAGGGACATATGGGACACTTGGGACGTCTGGGACGTTAAGGACATATGGGATATCTGGGACGTCTGGGACGTTAAGGAAATATGGGACATATAGGACATCTAGGACGCCTGGGACATTAGAAACATATGGGACATATGGGACATCTGGGACGTTAAGGACATTTGGGACATCTAAGACGTCTGGGACATCTGGAACGTTAAGGACATATGGGACAGTTAGGACGCCTGGGACATTAGGGACATTTGGGACATATGGGACATCTGGGACGCCTGGGACATTAGGGACATATGGGACACATTGAACATCTGGGACGTCTGGGACGTTACGGACATATGGGACATCTGGGACGCCTGGGACGTTAAGGACATATGGGACATTTAGGAGGCCTGGGACATTAGGGACATATGGGACACATTGAACATCTGGGACGTCTGGGACGTTACGGACATATGGGACATCTGGGACGCCTGGGACGTTAAGGACATATGGGACATTTAGGAGGCCTGGGACATTAGGGACATATGGGACACATTGAACATCTGGGACGTCTGGGACGTTACGGACATATGGGACATTTAGGACGTCTGGGACGTCTGGGACGTTAAGGACATATGGGACATTTAGGGCGCCTGGGACATTAGGTACATATGGGACATATGGGACATCTGGGACGTCTGGGACGTTAAGGACATATGGGACATTTAGGACGTCTGGGACGTCTGGGACGTTAAGGACATATGGGACATTTAGGGCGCCTGGGACATTAGGTACATATGGGACATATGGGACATCTGGGACGTCTGAAACGTTAAGGACATATAAGACATTTAAAACGTCTGGGACATTAGGGACATATGGGACATATGGGACATATGGGACATCTGGGACGCCTGGGACATTAGGGACATATGAGACATATGGCACATCTGGGACGTCTGGGACGTTAAGGACATATGGGACGTCTGAGACGTTAGAAACATATGGGACATCTGGTACGTCTAGGACGTTAGGGACATATAGGACATCTAGGACGTCTGAGACGTCTGGGAAGTTAGGGACATATGGGACATCTAGGACGTCTGGGACGTTAGGGACATATGGGACATCTAGGACGTCTGAGACGTCTGGGACGTTAGGGACATATGGGACATCTAGGACGTCTGGGACATTAGGGACATATGGGACATTTAAGACGTCTGGGACGTCTGGGACGTTAAGGATATATGGGACATCTGGGACGTCTGGGACGTTAGGGACATATGGGACATTTAGGACGTCTGGGACGTTAGGGACATATGGAATATCTAGGACGCCTGGGACATTAGGGACATATGGGACATATGGGACATCTGGGACGTCTGGGACGTTAGGGACATATGAAACATCTGGGACGTCTGGGACGTTAAGGACATATGGGACATTTAGGACGCCTGGGACATTAGGGATATATGGGACATATGGGACATCTGGGACGCCTGGGACATTAGGGACAAATGGGACATATGGGACATCTGGGACGTCTGGGACGTTGGTTACATATGGGACATCTGGGACGTCTGGGACGTTAAGGACATATGGGACATCTGGGACGTCTGGGATGCTAGGGACATATGGGACATCTGGGACGTCTGGGACGTTAAGTACATATGGGACATCTAGGACGTCTGGGACGTTTGGGACGTTAAGGACATATGGGACATCTAGGGCTTCTGGGACGTCTGGGACGTTAAGGACATATGGGACATTTACTACGCCTGGGATATTAGGGACATATGGGACATCTGGGACGTCTGGGACGTTAGGGACATATGGGACATCTGGGACGTCTGGGACGTTAAGGACATAAGGGACATCTAGGACATCTGGGACGTCTGGGACGTTAGGGACATATGGAACATCTAGGACGCCTGGGACATTAGAAACATATGAAACATATGGGACATCTGGGACGTCTGGGACGTTAAGAACATTTGGGACATCTAGGACGTCTGGGACGTCTGGGACGTTAAGGAGATATGGGACATTTAGGACGCCCTGGACATTAGGGACATATGGGACATATGGGATATCTGGGACGTCTGGGACGTTAAGGACATATGGGACATCTAGGACGTCTGGGACGTCTGGGACGTTAAGGACATATGGGACATTTAGGACGCCCTGGACATTAGGGACATATGGGACATATGGGAGGTCTGGGACGCCTGGGACATTAGGGACATATGGGACATATAGGACATCTGAGACGTCTGGGACGTTATTGACATATGGGACATCTGGGACGTCTGGGACATTAAGGATATAAGGGACACCTAGGACGTCTGGGACGTTAGGGACATATGGGAGATCTGGGACGTCTGGGACGTTAGGGGCATATAAGACATCTAGGACGTGTGGGACGTTAGGGACCTATGGAACATCTGGGACGTTAGGGACATATGGGACATCTGGGACGTCTGGGACGTTAGGGAGATATAGGACATAAGTAGATGCCTTTTGCCGGTTCTGCGACCTCCCCCCACCACTTTTTCAAGGTCGAGGTCATAGTAGAGGCAAGTGGATGGTTCTGGAACCTCCCCCCACCACTTTTTCAAGGTCGAGGTTACGGCCTCCCCTGAGCCGCATACAAGCCCAAGGTCACTCCTTCCCCTGACGAGTCGGCCGTCAAGGTCATTTACTCGGTTTGCAAAGCACGTGAACTTCAAGGCCAACGTTACTCTTCAGGCCCTCAAGGTCACTGGCATTGCAAGGCACGTGGACTTCAAGGCCAAGGAGAATCCTCCTACCGCTAGGCTCTCAAGGCCAGACGCATGTGTATAAATAAAGATGTGCAATAGTGTAGCGGGCGTTGTACTAGCAAATACATTAGCAATGACAGACGAGAACATAAAAGAAGCTATGGAAAATATAAAGCTTAGACTGCTGAAGACCAATTTTCTGCATCCATATCCAGTGTTATTAAATTCCACAACCTATCCTCTAAATAAATTGAGGAACAAATTCGTGAGTGTGGGTTTAAACGGCTATGGATCGTTTGCGCCGACAGTGTTGTTCTGTGGTTCGGACTATGATTGGATGCGGATGGAGGAACCGATATTTAACGTGTTTTTGGACAATCAATGTATGATAAATAACTACTTTATCAGTGATGATGCTCAGCCACAACTGGTAGATATTGAACCTAATAGAAGAATATCTTGTAAGAAATTTCTAAACAAGAAAATGATTGAACTAGAGGAAATAGGGCGTAATCGAGTTGAACTGGACATGGAGTCGTTCGAAGAATTTTGGGAGCTGGTGCCGCTCATACAGTCTAAAATAGAATGTTTAAAGTGCCAACAGTTTGAAAAATATTATAGCACTGTAATTGAAAGTGTGTGGAATGAACCGGGTGATTTCAAAACAAACATTGCGAACGCGTTGCCTACATCGGAAAATGCGATGTGTATGTACGAAATGCTAAAATTTGCGTTGGACATTATACAGTGTGATATAGAATGCAAACAAAGCGCGGTACGTAATAGTTAAGTCTGTTTGCTGTAGAAGTTGTAACCATTTAGAAAAAATAAATTTTTGTAAATCGAGTATTGTCACTTTACATAAAAGCTGTGTATCTTTTCAGGCAGAGGTAACGAGTAAAGAAATAATGGGAGCCTTGAGTTAAAATTGCACAGAAAATCGTCCGCGTACTCTAAATGCTTACCATCCGTATGTGCAAGGTGACGTCTCCGTCCTTCAACCCATGGTCAACCCATGGTCAACCAATGTGTACTTAAGCAATTCTCAGATGAGGAGGGGTCATTCTCTTCTCTGCTGTCGCGATGGTTGGTTCCAGTGCTGTAAAGTGTGTTTTGTGTGGAGGTATTGTATTGCAGGAGTGGAAGCGTAATGCTAATAGACTTAGCCTATCGACGCCGGAACGGGCTAATGCCGAACTCTGCGTTTGCACGCAGCGAAGCGGGGCAACCCCCAACCCCGCAAGCCAGACGCCGCAAGCCTCGTTAAACATTTTGGACAATGTAGTAGTGGTATCTGGCCGTTCTTTATTTTCTCCGATTTCGGACGTCGAGGCCAGCTGTACACCTGCTAGTCAGGACAGCTCTTGCAAAATTTTAAGGCAACTCCTTACCGAGGGGCCAAAGCGAAAACGTGCGTCGAAGTTAAGTTTGGCAAAACGCGTAGAGCCAGTGTTGATGAATGTCGAGGCTGTGACCGGAAAGGGGCAAGTTCGAAGTGATTCAGATAGTGTGATAAATATATGTACTCCACAGCTTCTTCAAGGCGTGGAGGAAACTGAAAAATCGGTTGCAAAAAGAATGAGATCACAGTCTCCACACTTATCACAAGAGGAACAAAATATTGTGAACGCTGAGTTTTGTAAGAAATTTGACGATAGTAGCGCGGAGGTTTGCGGTGGTCGTGCAGCACAAGAGTTCGAAAGGGTCGTAAAGGAGCTAGATATCGAGGTCGTCTCGGGCTCAAGGCGACCGTCTAGCTGTAGTTCCGGACGCGTTAATCCACCTGCAACGCAACCTTCTCCAGAAGTGGCAGCTTCAACATCCGTTATCAGCCAGGCTTCCCTGGTAGCGGACGATAGAGCTGACAGGCTTGCAACACCTGCTTCCCTTGTCGCGTCGGTGGTCTTTAGGAGTGAGGTGTCGACTGCCTCCGCCGATGAGAAAGAGGAAGAGGAAGGCATATCGCTAACGCAATGTGCCATTCGTCAGTATGAGGCCAAACGCACCGCTTTTTTTGCCAGATATGATGACGTCACCACCGGCGAAAAAAGAATCGACGACCTGGACACTGAAATGGACCAGTGTCTAGATTCGCTGGACGCCATTCAAGGTCGTATGAAATCCAGAAAACCCAACCTCGCCAAAGGTCACAGCGGAAGCACTCTGAACGAGATGCGGTTGCTGGAGATGGAGCGGCGAAAGGTATCCAACGACCTATCAAGGGTAATGGACGAGATTCTTGCCACACGTCATCAGCTCTGGCAAAATGTACAATTGTAGATAGTAGATTGTAGTTTAACATGTGATACGTCCGTAACACAAAACAAATAACCTTCCCGTATCCCCTCCAGGGTGTCAAAAGCGAATCCTCCGCGTGGTGGCACCTGGGTATTCCGCTCGAGGTTTCAAGAGTAATTTTATTTGTAGACTGTAATTGACAGTGTTATCGATTTTGTGAATATCACCCCCTCGAGCTGGGTAGCTAATCGCGTAGTTAGTATAATTACAGTTTGCGTGAAGCTAATTACCCAGTATGTTCAGATGCACCGAGTGCGAACGATCCTTCACCAGAGCCGACAATTTGTTCCGCCATCGAAGAGAAAGCTGTTGTCCAGAGCTGGGCCACCCGTCGACGAGTGGTAAGTGTAATAGGTGTTGCAATGCAGACAAGCTGAATGGTATTGTGTTTGCTGCAGGCGACGCTATGGAATCTTCGGTGGTGACTGGTGAAGGACCCTCTAGCAGTAAACGCAGAAGAGTCCAAGTTTCCAGTGCTGGTGAGTGTGTCTCTATTGTAGCGTTTCATGGTTGCTAACGTTTTTTTAATAACAGAACAGCCACGCAGGACCCGATACTGCAACGTGTGTGACGATAACGTGCCCCGGAATGGTTTTATCGGACATCTCCGGAGCAGTCGTCACACAAGACGGTGTGGTGTCGCCTACCTGGGGAAGGGAGTGGTGGCCCTACAGAGCGCCTTCAAGTCCCGTGTAATAAGCTATAGGGTGTCCACGGAAAATTATCATATAAGTGTTGTAGAATATATGACCGAACTCAAAGACAAAATTATAGGTCTTATAGAAGGACAGTTACATAAATTAACTAGTGTAAAAATCAATTTCGAACTTTTCGGGTTTTTTATTTTGGAGGTTCAAGATCTGAAAGACGTAAAAAGTTTTAATACAGCTAACGAGGTGGCTACTCGCGGTACAAACTTGAACGAATTATATGATAATTTTACGGGGATATTGGACGAGAAGGTGTCCGAATTTCAGGAACGAGAGTCAGGTACGTGCAATCTTTGAAGGGTTCTTGCAGCAAAACTAATCGCGTTTTGTTCTTTAACAGGGTGGATCCTGAAGCAGCTGCTGTATATAGAGGTTAATGTAAATAGGTATAATCCGCTTCGAGCATCGTCATATATCCCGCTGCCGAAGCAGATTAAAAACAAGAAAGCGATCGTGAACATCCAAAACGATGACGACTGTTGTTTCGGGTGGGCTGTAACCTCGGCCATTTGCAAACCAATTGGACAGCCTAATCGAACGACTTCGTATCCGGATTGTCGTCGATTCTTGAAATTTAGGGACATTGAATTCCCTGTTAGATTGCGCGATATTCAAAAATTTGAAAAATATAATCCGCAAATTTCTGTAAATGTATACGGACTGGAAAATTTTTTTCGAGGCAATGTTACGGAATATGAAGTTGTGGGACCTCTGTACCACACCTCTTTGAAAAAGAGGTGGCATGTAAATTTGTTGCTAATTACCAACGACAAAGGTAATAGTCACTACTGTTGTATCGCGGATTTGTCTAGGTTAGTTTCACACCAAATAACGCGTAATGATCATGCTAAACATTTTTGCGATGGTTGTCTAAATTATTTTGATAGCGATGCGAAGTTGGAGATGCATCAACGTTTTGACTGTAATCGTGTGTACACTAAAATGCCTACGACAGAATTGGTCACGCCTGCGTTTGGGGAAATGAGGCCCCGCAATATTCTTAAGTTTGACAACTGCGCGAAGCAGATGAAGCTACCGTTTGTCATTTATGCAGATTTCGAAACGATTTTAACACCGGTCGACGGAGGGAACCTACACCCCGATTGCGAAAGACCTTATACGGTTACAACGTGCGAACACAAACCGTATTCCTTTGCATATTATTTGAAATGTTCGTTTGACGATACTCTATCCAAATTCGAAATTTATCGGGGTGCAGATGCTGTCGAAGTGTTTGTGGATCGTCTAGATCAAGACGTCTTTAGGTTGTATTCCAACTACCTGAAGCCTGTTGTACCTCTTAGGGATATGGATCTCGCGGAAATTCAAAATTTTAACGGAGCTGTTTCATGTCACATTTGCAATCGCCCTTTCAAAGACTCGGACGTAAAAGTTCGTGATCACGACCATTTGACGGGACACTATCGGGGAGCTGCTCATTCCAATTGCAATCTAAATTATAAACTTCCAAAATTTATTCCCGTATTTTTTCATAATTTAAACTACGATTCACACCTTTTCGTAAAAAAGTTGGCTCAAAATAAGGAGAAAATTGATGTCATTCCGGTAACTAAAGAAAAATATATTTCATTTGGCAAACGTATTTGGGTTGATGAAATTTTTGAGAACGGGGAACGTAAACAAGTTTATATGCAAATTCTCTTTTTAGATAGTTACCGATTTTTAAGTGCTTCTTTGGCATCGCTGGCCGGTACGTTGAAGGATGGACAGTGTGTTGAAATTCAAAATCAATTCGGAGATGGCTTAAAATTTGAGTTGATGAGGCAGAAAGGTGTATTTCCCTATTCGTACGTAGACTCTTTTGCGAAATTAAGCGAGCCTACCTTACCCACAATCGCCCAGTTTTATGACCGGTTAAACGATGCCCATATCACTGAGGCCGATTACGCGCGCGCCGTTAAGGTCTGGCAAACTTTTGAATGTAAAACGTTGGGCGACTATTCCGATGTGTACATCAAATGTGACGTTTTTATTTTGGCAGACGTTTTCGAAAACTTTCGAAATTTTTATTTGCAACAATATAATTTAGATCCAGCGCAGTATTACACAGCCCCCGGATTAAGTTGGGATGCCATGTTAAAATTTACGGGGGTTGAGTTGGAGCTGTTGACTGACATTGATATGTTTAACTTTTTCAAAAAAGGTATTCGCGGAGGAGTCAGTACTTGTGTCGGGAGAAAGGCTATTGCCAACAACAAATTTGCGGGTAATTATGATCCTTCCAAACCCACTTCTTTTATCATGTTTTTGGATTCTACAAACCTATATGGATTTGGAATGAGACAGTTTCTACCGCAAGGTGGTTTTGTTTGGTTGACTGACGAGGAAATTGACCGTTTTGACGTTTTTCAAGTTTCCAACAAATCTGACACTGGGTACGTGCTGGAAGTTGACTTGCAGTACCCGGAAAATTTACACGACGCTCACAATGACTTGCCCTTTTGTCCCGAGCTGTTGGTTCCTCCACAGGGAAAATATAAAAATGCGAAATTGATTCCAAATTTACATGACAAACATAGATACGTTATTCACTATAGAAATTTAAAGCAATGCTTAAAGGCTGGTTTGATTTTGACTAGAACCCATAGGATACTGAAATTTAGACAATCCCCCTGGCTTAGATCGTACATCGACCTAAACACAAATTTAAGAAACCAGTCTGACAACGAATTCCATCGTAATTCTTTTAAGCTAGCTAACAACAGCGTATTTGGCAAAACTATGGAAAACGTGGACAAAAGGGTTGAGGTAAAATTAGTGAGTCATTGGGAGAAACTTGGTCACAGAATGGGGGCAGAAGCTTGGATCGCGAAACCTAACTTTAAAGATAGAATTCGGTTTGGTGAAAATTTAATTGCTGTAGAAATGAACAAGACGTTGGTTGTCTACGACAAACCCAGTTATGTTGGTTTCTCAGTTTTGGATATTTCGAAAACTGTAATGTACGAGTTTTATTATGATTTTTTGAAGGCGCAATATGGTCCTAATGTTTCTCTATTGTACACAGATACGGACTCCTTAATTTTGGAAATTTTTACTGAAAATTTTTACGCGGACATGAAACGCCACCTTCATCGCTTCGATACCTCAAATTATAAGAATAACTTGCACGACGTTCCGCAAACCAAATCTGTTGTTGGCAAATTTAAGGACGAGTACGCTGGGGTAGTCGTGCGTAGCTTCTACGGGGTCGGTGCAAAAACATACTGTGTAAACGCTATCGACAAAGTTGACAAGAAAGCTAAGGGCGTCAAAAAGTCTTCCGTTCGAAAGTACCTCACCAGCGAAATTTATCAGTCTGTTGCTGAGAGCAGAAGAGATGCTGTCTTTTGTCAAATGTATGTTTTTCGCTCGCGTTTACACACTATGTACACCGAATTAATGAATAAGGTTGCGCTTTCATCGAAAGATGATAAACGCTTTCTTATTCCCAACACAACGAAGACCTTGGCGTGGGGTCACCGAGATATACCTGATTACAGGCTTGACGAATTGCTACGGATTGCCGACACCTTGCCTTAGCAATATGTTTGGGCAACAGTATTGGTCATTACTTGCAAGCATAGGTCCCACATTACGTACGCTTTCTTGTTCTTTGTAGGTTAAGTTTAGTATAAAAGAAATATTGTTTATAGGAGTGGTGATGGTTGTTAGATTAGAAGCATCGATTATATGTTGGGATATCCGACAAATGTTTTTTGTCAACGAAAGATATGTATGTACACACTCAATACATCTTTATTATGCAACGAGCGCTCCGTATGTTATTGTAGTAAGCAGTACAAATAATAAATGAGAGTATAAAAACATTTTTTATTTACAACGTATAAGTACAATAGCAGTCAATTACACAAGGTTGGTTGTGGTTATCCAGGAATTATGACGGTTATCGAATCCCAACCACTTTACGTAAAGCTGGTTACCTTTCTTCTTCAACACCTTTTCTACCAGGTAGATGTCCGAGTGTTTGGTTTTCTGTAGTTCGTGTTCGTAAAATCCACCTTTGATTTCCTGCCCTTCCTGATCCATGAGTCTGTAGGTGGTAGGGTTTGTAAGTCGCACTGTGGTTATTTTGAATATTTCGTTACTCCAGCTGGGTGTATACCCCTTGCTAAATATCGAACGATATTTGCTAATGCGTACATAGTCTCCTTTATGAAATTTTTGAGGTTTTGGATCTACAGTTTTTGTGTGGCTGTACACGGTGTGTAACAGACGTTTGGCATTTTTAAAATTAACTTCAGCCGGTTTCATACCTGTTGTGCTATGCCTGGTTGTGTTATATTTCGTTAAGAGTTTGGGTAGAATGTCCAACCATTTGAAGGACCCTTGCAAACTGAACTGCTTCCACATCATGTTCTTCAGGGTGCGGTTACATCTTTCCACAATGCTGCTTTTCATAGATGAATACGTGCTGTAGTGATTTATCTTGTACCGTCGCATCAAAGCTTGAAAATCGGTGTTATAAAATTCTTTTCCCAAATCGGTTGGTACGTTTTTAGGAGACACCTTCATACTGGCAAGAACTTTTTGCATAGCAGTTGTTACGTCTTTTCCCGTTTTCCGTTTTACCGGAACAGCCCACAAGTATTTAGAAAAAGCGTTAATAACAACTAAAATGTATCGATAACCTTTATTGCTTCGTGCATATGGTTGCATCTCCACCAAATCCGCTTGTAGTAAATCATGCAATCCTTTGAGAATCACCCGTCGCCTCTTGAAATTTTTTCGCGCTGGTTTGTGAAGTTCTGCGACTGGATCTTCCTTAGGACTCATTGTCAAATGTCGCTGTATCGACTGCTATGGGACATTTAAGCAGCAGCTGTACGTATAACTTGGGGGTAACGGCTTTGAATCTAAGCGTATCTCCTCGATTCAAAGTCACACCGACCATCTCATCCCGCTGAACTCCGTTGATGTATGATTCCACAGAAGGTCCGCTGACTTGAATATCAATAATCTGTCCGGTCGCTAACGGAAAAGTGTACTCATCAATTCCGAATATTTTTGAAAATCCCTCCTCATTATGCCCACGCCCCACCAGTAGAAGCGGTGTTTCTATATGTAGTGCCTTTATATTTTGAACTTTCATAAAGATATGTTTGCGATGAGGAGCAGAGCGTGTGCTATGATAGTGGCGTCCAAATTTGTCGATGGGCATTACTCTATCGTCTAGCACCTTCTGATCGTAATTCAATAGGTACTCCACTTTTGTACTCGCCTTAGTAAATTATTTTTGCATCTCGTAGAGCTTGGGTGATGCTTACGATTTCGTTGGAATGCCCCGCTACCTGAGAAGCTAGTAATATGCGCAGACGATCCACTAATGAATTTGGATCTTTCCAAGGAACAAATTCCACTTTTTTATTGGTTACTGTTAATAATCCCCTACCGGTACGCTGCACCCTCGATGCGGCTCTGGTAGGTTGTCTAATGCCGGAGGAGGTAGCCAGGGGGCGTACTATTTTCATATATTTTGAGCCGGCGTTACCGCTTATCCCTTGGGTTGGATCGTAGTTCTTACGATTTGCGGCGGATCGGTTCACTATGTCATAGTAATTTTCATGGTCTTTGGTTGTATAAGTTATCGGTTTCTTTAAGAACATTAATTCGTAAAAGCCGGGGGTGCCTTTGTATACTATTCTATTGCCGTGATCTGTAATAACCATGTCCTGACCCTCAAAAGTAAGCTGTTTATTCCCAATTGCAAACTTATCAGTGTCTATGTCCCATCGAACTCCATAGTGGAGATCGTACTTGCTCTCTGTATCTCGTATCATTCCCTCGATATATTTTCTAGCTAACCCTGAGAACTGTTCCAGGTATTCCCCTAGAACTTCCGGTTCCATCATTTGTCGCACGGTTTCCCTAGCCTCTGCTACCGAAGTTTCAATTGCCGCTTCTTCTTGAGCCTCCACCTGTTGCTCCTCATCCGGTAAACTCTCATACAATACTTCTCTGTCAAGAAATCTAGGTGTGGATGTTACCAACGTCGAAGTCGACGGTCCGGGAATGGCAATGTCGGGGGTTGACGCTCGTACGGGGGTTTTGCCATTTCTCGGACGGGGTAGGATAGATGGTGTGGACACTCGTCGTTTGATGGTTCTCAGCATAGGTCCTACTTCTTGCTGTATTGTTTGACCTCCTTCTTGCTTGATGGATGTTAGCAATTCCGTAAGTGGTTGGGAAATTGGCTTTAATTGTTCGGCAAGAGCCGTCCGCGATTCGGCGATATCTGCTTTTAAAGTTTCATATTTCCGCCTGACAGCCTTTCTAGCTTTAATAAGATCGCTTACTAACCGTTTGTCCATGTTGCTATTACGCTCGTTGTTCGTAGACTAATAATTTGTACAGCAGTGGTCCATGCCTATATAGTGAAATAACTGTCGAACCCTTTTCTATAACGACCGGCGTTGATTTCGCTTTCTTTGTCGATAACTAAAAATCCGTGATCTTTGATCCAACAGTGGGAACATAAGTTTTTAAACTTTTCGAATGACATGTCTGTGTTTACATGATCATCGTAAATGTGTTTAAGATTGGTGTGGTCTTGCCGGAATACGATTATGATATTCGCATTATCTCGCACCAGTTGTTTCGGGATTGATGAGTAAGTCTGACAGAGGTAAAAACAATCTATATTTCGATGACGTCCGAAACTAAAATAATCTCTAATTATGCTTTGAGTGTCGCATGCCACATCATCAAACACAATAACAGAATTTTCTTTCGCCTCGTGTGGTTTGATAACCTCACACCCCTCGCTGAATTCGTAGAATCCGATTTCTTTTAGTGACTTCAGGAGTATCTTCAGAAATTTGTATTTAGGTTGGTCAAGGGTTTTGGAATACAAATACAAGTTTTGAAACCGCACCCCATTGCGGTGTACCAAAAGACTGATCATCGCATTGGTTTTCCCAGAGCCGGAAGGACCAATGATCAAACCCCTTTTACATCCTATACCCAGTAAAGTGCCGTGTCGTCTGAACCCTTCTGACATGGAATTTACTGTATGATTTACTACCGGCAGCGAACATTTTTGTTTAACAATTTTGACGTTCTTCATCGTTTTCGGACGGGGACGAACTAGCTTCTAACCGCGCTGTGCTAAGTATATATCTACCCCTTTGAGCTTCACATCGTCAGTCGCTCTTCGACGAGCGTTTGTTTAAGATGAGTTATACTAGACGTAAAACTCGTAGTAGTCGTCGAACCGTCACACGGAAAGGTCGCGGTTTGTTGAATACCCTTATTGATAAGTTGCCCTTCGAATTACATATACCAGGTTACAAATTTTGCGGACCGGGTACCCGCCTAAACAAGCGGCTTTCTCGAGGCGATCGAGGAAGAAACCCTCTGGACGAGGCTTGCAAGCAACACGACATCGCATACTCACAATCTAGCAATCTTTCGACGCGTCACGCGGCGGATAAAGTTCTTGCACAGAAAGCTTGGGAACGCGTTAAAGCAAAAGACTCTACTCTTGGAGAAAGAGCGGCAGCTCTTGCTGTTACAGGGATTATGAAAGGGAAAACCAAACTCGGCATGGGAGTTTCCCGGAAACGAAAGCGTACAGAACCCATTGCTGTTATGGAAACACCCCGGAAACGAAGACGTACACTACCTATTGCAGCGCAAAAATTTGGTACGGGGATATCTAGAAAACGGAAGCGTACACTACCCACTGCTGGTGTGACGGTCCCCCGAAAACGAAAGCGTACGTTACCTATTGCCGCACAAAAATTTGGTACGGGAGTATCTAGAAAACGAAAGCGTACACAACCCACTGTTGGTGTGAGAGTCTCCCGGAAACGAAAGCGTGCACTACCTATTGTCGGTATTGCGCAAAAAATTGGTACGGGGGTATCTAGAAAACGGAAGCGTACAAGGTGTAGTAGGCGTAAACGTATTGGAGGCGCGGTCGTTTTTAAATCGCGAAGGAAACGCCGAATTCGTTCTAGAGTAGTACCTGTTCCCAAGAGAGGAGGTATATTGCCGCTTGTACCCATACTTGCTGCATTAGGAGCATTGGGGTCCCTCGGAGGCGGTGCTGCAGCAGTCGCTAAAGCGGTTGGCGACTCAAAGGCTTCTAAAAAGGATCTCCAGGAAAAGGAACGGCATAACAAAGCTATGGAATCCATTGCTCGAGGAAAAGGACTATATCTACGACCGTATCAGTCAAAAAACTACCGTTGAAGCTACCACGCCGAGCGTTGACGAACATCGATATTGCACAGTACGTTAAACGCTTAGAAATTCCCCATTTTAGGGGGATATTTATGCGAGATGCTCTACCCGACAAAATTCGTCAACGAGAATGTGGTGTTACTAACTTAGACGATGATGTTGGACCTGGCACACATTGGACAGCCTACGTTAAAGCTGATCGATTTGTTCTGTATTTCGATAGCATAGGTCGCTTACAACCTCCTCCCGAATTAGTAAACTACTTTCGCAGCGATGGTAGCAACAACACAATTATGTACAATTCTAATAGATATCAAAAACTCGCATCATACACATGCGGACATTTGTGTCTCAAATTCTTATATAACTTGGCGAAACCGCTTTTGTCGTCAGTTTAGGTGCCGCGCTTCATCATGTCCAGTATATTCACTCTTACGGGAGATTCATCTGTTCTTACTGCAAATTTTGACCCTCCCATTTTCTTAGACGATGGTAGCGAATACGTCTTGGGATTGTTAAGTTTCGAAACCTACTATACTATTCCAAACGTTAGACCTCCCAACAATGAATTTCATCTTGTTGGAGAACCTCCTATTATTATACCGGAGGGAGCATATGAAATTACCGACATTGCTGAATTTTTACATAACCAACTCGATTCTGATACGGGTGTTAAACAGGTACTGCTACGTGGAAACAACAGCACCTTAAAAACTGAAATAAAGTCCACCGTTCCAATCGACTTTCAAAGCGACAATACTATCCGGGACATGTTAGGCTTTGAGAAAAAAGTGTATGCTGCAGATAGGTGGCACACAGCTGAACATGTTACGAAAATTTTGAACATCAACTCGATTCTTATTCATTGCAACATCTCCGTTGGTTCATATAAAAATGGTAAGCCCGGCCATATCATTCACCAATTCTTCCCCATAGTACCGCCCGGGTACAAAATAGTGGAAACCCCTAACCCTGTCATCTATCTACCGATCAGCACGAAACAGATCACTAACTTAACTATTAAAATACTAGACCAATCGGATAATCCTGTCAGTTTTAGTAAAGAGACCGTTACGGTAACATTACATTTAAAGAAACTTTAATGGGTTTTCGATTCACCACTCCGTACCACCCCTGCTTTACTTCCTATAAGAATCGTCGCCCACACCCTCGTAAGATCAGTACGGCTTCGTCCACCACGCAGCTAACTAAAGCAAACAGAGACTTCTTGCGGTCCTTAGGCTTTACAATAGTGTAATGAGTATTTTAAATATTGGAGAGCGAGTCCTCGTCGACACTTCTATCATTAGCAATCAATTGCACACACATCAACCGTATACAAACCGTTTTGACTATAACGATGAAATTCGAATTCCAATTCCCGAAGATATGTCAACTCTTCCCGGCCTGAGCTATCTGTACCTAGAGGGAAAGTTGCGGAAGGAAAACGGTGAAGTTACAACGGCTAAATTCCTTAACAATGGTTTGGCTCACTTATTTAGCGAAATCCGATACGAAATCAATGGCGTCGTTGTCGACTCTGTCACCAAACCTGGTATTACGTCTACTCTTAAGGGATATGTGTCCTACAGTTCCGCTGACGTTAAAAAGCTTCAAAATGCAGGTTGGTTTGCCAGCGGCGATCCTCCCATTACCGATCAGGAAGGTAACTTTAGTGCCTGCATACCGTTGAGAATGCTGTTAGGATTCGCCGAAGATTATGGCAAAGTAATACTTAACATCCGACAAGAACTTGTATTAATTCGCAGCAATACCGATGCCGACGCCGTATTCAGTGCTACCGTAGGGGAGACGGCTAAAGTTACGATTGACAAACTATACTGGAAGGTTCCTCATATCACTCCCGGTCTTGCCCAAGAATTAGCCCTAACCAAATACATCGATAAAAATATTGACACACAAGTAGCATTTCGCAGCTGGCAGCTTCATATCATACCTGGTGTTCATGCTGTGACTCAACATTCTCACGCTATCGCTACAAGCACAAAATTACAAACCCCCAGATACGTCATCGTAGGGTTTCAATCAGGTCGTTCGGGGCTAATCAGTAAGGACAATGCTAATTTCGATAAAGTTGGTCTTACCAATTTCCGAGTTTTTCTGAACACCGAACGATTTCCATACGACAATTTACATAACAATTATGCACTCAATCATTACGCAACATTATACGACATGTATTCCAAGTTTCAATCATCTTATTATAACAAAGTCGATGAGCCCTTCTTCTCCCGCCATGACTTTGCCGACAAAGCGCCTATTGTTGTGATCGATTGTTCTCAACAAAAAGACTACCTTCATGCAAACGCCGTCGTTTTTCGAGTTGAATTTGAAACTTCCGCTAACGTGGCAGCCAACACAACCGCGTATTGCCTCGTTCTTCACGATCGGGTTTTTACTTACAACGCGTTGACAAAAGCAGTTAAACAACTGTAATTTCTCAAAACTACTTCAGTTGCATCTTGGCTGTTAACGTAACTGCACCGTGCTCTCTGTCTAATACGATGAAGCTCATTCTCGACATTCAAGGCTTCAAAACGTCCGATAAGCACTTTAGCCCGAAAGAATTGGCAGCATATGATGGTGCGTCAGTATCTCACTATATCGTCAAGTCACCATTTCCATTCACGTCCTTGCCATCTCATTTGCAACAACAAGCCCGTTGGTTAATGACTCATCATCACTGCATCGACTGGGACGATGGATTTACTCAAGCATATTTGTTTCCTGCAATCCTGCGGCGTCTTTTGCGAGGTGCCACCGAAATATATGTGAAAGGCCGAGAAAAAGCAACTTTTCTACGCCGCTTTACTACCACCCCAATCATCGAAGTGGAAGAACAACCGGCCCTTACCCCATCACAACCCGCTTGTTTATATCATTCCAAACCGATTTGTTATTGCGCTTTATCTAACGTGTATCATATTTATAATCACTACATAATGGAATAAAACAACTTTTTAAATTTTTATTGTGTTTTTATTTGCATACAACATATATACATGTGTTACACACCTACGTACTAGTGGAAAAGCGTTCTAAATAAATTGTCTGCCTATGTTCTGCGCACAAGACGTCTCGCAGTACTTCAGCCACAGTAAGTATCCTCCGCTGGAATCGCAACCTGTCCATAGCTTCTCGCTCCCACAATCCTTTCCGAGCTTTTCGATACGCATACGCCCACGTATGCAGATTGTACACCTGATCCTTCGTGTCCTCAAACTGCACACTCTTCTTCATTTTCCTTCCTTTCTATAAAGGCTTTTACTTCACACATATGCCACTCTAGACCAAGACTAAACATTAAATCCAGAAGGAGGCTTTCATTTATGGCTCCATCTAAAAATAGTCGACCAACAGCTGCACCATTTTTGTACTTTTTTTCCTGTTTATACAACTCTTCGTCACTGAATCCGGAACGTCCTAACCCATATACGACTTCGCGCGACGCTTCGAAAGCTAAATCCTTCAACGAACTCACTAATCGTTCAACCGCACTAGGTACGTCTCTTGCAGCCGGTCGAGCAGCCTCTCTATAATTCATCCACATGACTACACTGCCAACTGACGACTCAGTGCTTCCACTTCGATGTCGCACTTTACCATAGAACTCGCGAACGTTAGCACTTCCACCATACACGCAGTATTTTCAGAGTTCTCCTCCAGCTGATCTACTACAGCCTTTACATTGACTAAACAGTCCCCAGAAAAGTTTGCCACACCCTTAACTATTTCTTTGTAAAAACTCTCAAAGTTCAACGCTTTTAATTGTGCGAATCGCAGTTCCACGAGTTTCTGCAAGCGCCACAGCTCTTCTACAGTTTCCTTCGCTAAGCACACCTCTGACAAGCCCACTTCCTCTAATTTTAATATTTTCCTGGTCTGAATCTCTTGGAATACAATCCTCTTCCTTCCTATTTCTACAGCTGGCCACTGACCGTCGACCGAATAGAAGTAGTTGGCAATCACGCCTTGATTTGCAAATAGGGCAGTCCACTCCTGCTCATCCAACTGCACCCAGTCGTTTTTGATACCCCGTATTACAATAACTGGGGTAAATTGTGGACTCCACTCAAATCCTACACTCACACACTTCGAACTTGACTTATTTAATTTGTACGTCCTACTACATAGGAGTGCTGGACACAACAGTGGTTTAGGCTTTATACACACATCACTACAGACCTCCGCTCCTTTCTGACTCTGAACTATTTCGATAGCTTTATATAATGCTTCCATTTCTACAGGTTGTTGAAGTGCTACTACTACTCTCACGTCTCTTCTTTCCGCTTTTATTCCACTTCTTAACGTTACATCTCTTAAAGTCCGAGTGGTGGGAGGAGAAACCTTGCCGTCCTAGTGGTTGGGAGAAGAAATCTTGACCTTAGAATCCGAGTGAATGGCTTTGAGGACCGAGTGGCCGGAGGAATAACCTTGAATTCCGAGTGGTGGGAGAAGTAACCTTCATCTTTATTTATACACATCCTTCAGCGTTGCTGTTGGTGGTGGAAGGTCGTCCTTGACTGCTTTCCTTTATTAAGCTTAATGCGTGCTACTACAACCAGCAGCATCACCAGAATCATGCATCGACAGCTTTCATCATCCACCAACAGCCATCCACCAGCAGCTACGACGTTTCCGGGTGCTGACCACTTCTACCGTCACTTCCGGAGATTTTTGGCTGCGTGCCCTCCAACGTCGCCTCAGCGAACCCTCCAAGCGGTAATCACGGTGGAGTACACCTACGACCTCTTCGGGGAAAATCTCACGGAGACTACCACCTTCAGGACGCACCCTACCACTCTTGACGGATCGACAGCTCACTGGTGGTTGACCCACGTCTATCGTCCGTTGGAGAGCTTCCTGTCGCGGCTGCACGACGGCGAGGTTGCATTCATAACGTATAGTTGGAGATAAATATTTGAAAATAAATAATTATAAAACTATTTTTGTGTTTTTTAATTCTCTGTGACCTTCAATTGTACTATATAAAGTTTTCATACACACGTATGCTGTTAGTCTGTTGTTACCATTGCAACCATAATGTGCTCAGAACCTAGATTTCCGAAGTTTGCGAGTTACTCCACACGGCTACGAACCTTTAGCGACTGGAGCCGATGTCAATCTCCTAAATCGCTTGCAGACGCTGGTTTCTTTCGCATCAACGACACTTTAGATTGTGTACAGTGTTTTTACTGTGGAATTCAAATTTCTGGTTGGGAAGATCATGACACACCCTTATCTGAACACCTCCGATGGTCACCCACCTGCAAAGTTGCCGAAGTGAAGAAGCATTTCCAAACCATGGACGAAATTCTAGCTACAACTTTTAAATTAATCGTCGAGATGAATACGCCCTCGGGAGTGGATGTAGCAGGTAACAATAAACCGGGTGCAGCCAAGGCGACAAAATCTTGCAGTTGTCATAAGTGATACAAAGTGCGGTTCACCCTATTCGAGGTGAAGCTACTTAAGCTGTTCCTTCACCGAACCATTCACTAGTTGCCATCGACGTGTTGAACATGCTACCAATACAATTTTTGGTTGCTCTCGCTGCAGTTCATGATGGGATTCTCTACGTCCTTCAACCACCACGGTGCAGTTCCGCATATCTTGCTTACAATGACGGAGTTCACAACGTGACGTGGCGTAAAATGGATACCAGTTCCTTGACAACTATATCCGTTTTTAAAATACACGTGCACAACTTTACTCTTCAGGATTTGCTAACGTTCAAAGTAAAATTCCATTTCCCTTCATATGCTGTAGACACTCCTTGGCAAACTATTTTGTTAAAAAATAAACCGGATGTCTTGAAGAAGCTACTTGCACCCGCCGATAATTCCTGTTGTATATCTACAATTGTTTTAGGCACCCTATTATTTGCTATATTGTGTATGTCTGTAACGTACTTCTTCATGTGTTGGTATTATAACAATTTAGTCTAGCATTTTTTGTATCTTGAACAGTGAAAATAAAGCTTTTGTACAATATTTGTCTCTTTAATTGGGTTTTATATATAAGACTCGATGGTCTAGCGGTTAAGATACCCTCGGCTGCAGATTGCGGATATACAGGGAGACCTAGGTTCGAATCCTAGTCGAGTCATAATTTAGGCATGCAGTAAGTTCGCTCCAGCTTACTGCATGTCTAATTTTTTTGTGTTGCTTCGCATCTCACCTTAACCTTGAAAACCGATTAAGTGCCACTACTCTCACGACCCTTCTTTCTGATTTCATTTCACTTCCCAACGTTACATCTCTTAAACTTGAAGTTTGAGCTGAAGCAGGAGCAAGTTTGACGACCGAGTGGTGGCAGGAGGCCTCCAACTCACAGTACTGTCTTTTTGGACTCAACAATTATGGGAACCTTGAGTTGAAATTCCACATATAGCATATTTGGCTTGACTGCCCAAAATTTTAGCACATCACCTTTTTTTAATGCCATCCCGATCATTTCGCGAAAATTATATGATCCTTTCTTGTTGATATAAATTTCGGTATTTTCGGGATAAAGTAAGACATTTGTTATTTCAGCTACACGGAAGGGAATAGTATATTCGGTGTCACCATGAGCTAGGATGTACCATCTATCTGAACTGATGGCACTAGATACTAGTCGTAAATCTCGTTCATAATATATAGGTTCGCTTAGCTCTTCAACCACAAACACCTGCGGGTGCGACGTGGAATTCGCATGCATATGTTTCCCAAATTTATCGATAGGCATTGCTCTAGCGTCGAACTGGGTATGAATACCGAAAGCGTGGGCTTCTACTTATAAACTATCAATAATCAGAAAGGAGTACAATGCTAAAATGTCACAATAAACAACGGAGATATAAACATTTTAAGATTTGACCTTGAAAGCCAACTGTTGTACCAATAATACGTACCATTTTCTACTACTTAACTGTTAAATTTGCCCGCAAAATAAGTAACTAATACTTGTTCTAAATTGCTTTCTGTAAAAAGTCAACTTCTTTAGATATCTTTCTTAATACTCCTATATCTTTCTTAATACTCCTATATCAGGATTTTTATTTAATGCAGACTTCAGTTTGTCTGCTACATTCATGTTTTAAAAAGCCTTCGACTTCCTCCAAAATCTGGAAGAAATCAATTAAAGTTAAGCCTACACTCTGTAACTTAGTGATACTGTCAGCTAAAACTTTAAAATTCGAAGTAATGTAGACAAAACTAGCTTATTTTTTTCTTGAATTATGCACATTTTAGGCGGTAAAACTGAAAATAGGCAGTAAACTAATAAAATAGATATTATAGGCAAAATAAAATACATGTCAATAGACGTGAAAATGTTTGATTCGCGCTTATTTATTAATTTCTCTAAAGCTAAATCTACAAAAGGCATTTGCCTAAAAATCCGCTCTTTGGTAGCGCTAAATATGTTAAATTTGGCTTGCAAAATAAGTAACTAATACTTGTTCTCAATTGCTTTCTGTAAAAAGTCAACTTCTTTTTTTCACCATTAAGTACTTTAGATATCTTTCTTAATACTCCTATATCAGGATTTTTATTTAATGCAGACTTCAGTTTGTCTGCTACATTCATATGTTTTAAAGAGGCTTCGACTTCCTCCAAATTCTGGAAGAAATTGATTAAAGTTAAGCCTACACTCTGTAACTTAGTGACACTGTCAGCTAAAACTTTAAAATTCGATGTAATGTAGACAAGACTAGCTTATTTTTTATTATTCTTTCTTGAATTAGGCAAATTTTAGGCGGTAAAGCTAAAAATAGGCAGTAGACTAATGACATTGGCATTATAGGCAAAATAAAATACATGTCAGTAGACGTGAAAATGTTTGATTCGCCCTTATTGATTAATTTTCCTAAAGCGCAGTCTACAAAAAGGTATTTGCATAAGAATCCGCTCTTTGGTAACGCTAAATATAGCACGGCTTTCTGTCGAACAGGAATGTCGCTTGCCAGCAAGAGGTGTGCACGCCGCATAACATGTTGACCTTGCAAACTGCTTCGTTCAGACTGCAGTTTGGAACTTGTTTTGTGGTTAGGAAGTGCTATTCGAAATCAACACTACGTGGCCGAAAATGTATTGGATAACGGGTGAACAGCATATTAGAGCGGAAACGTAGAAGAATAAGGTAAATATTATTTGGCATGCTTACATAAATCTGGTATTTGTTTTGTCGAGGAGATTCAAATCTGTAATCGTGGGAAATATTAGTTGCCTTTATTTCTTTTATTTTGTACTTAAAGAAGAGTAACAAATAATTGCGTTACTACATCTGCGAACAACTAATAATTCTCATTCTTTATGCGTGTGTTTGTGTGGCGTATTGGTTACTATGTTGGTACTATAATACCTAATTATGTATTCTAGTGTTCCATACGGACGACAAGCAGCTGTTTTTATGGGAGACATTACGTACGATAGAAGAGGTATGCGGTTGTAATTGCCCGGAGCTGTGTGAAACCATCGACCGGATCCTGGCATAATAAGGTAGTTATAAATATTATTTGTAAATGTCATGCTCACATAAATCTGGTACAAACTTTGTCGAGAAGATTCAGAGCTGTGTAATCGTGGGAAATATTAGTTGCCTTTATTTGTTTTATTTTGTACTTTAAGGACGAGTAACAAATAATTGCGTTACTACATCTGCAAACAACTAATAATTCACATTCCTTATGCGTGCGTTTGTGTGGCGTATTGGTTACTATGTTGGTACTATAATACCTAATTATTTATTATAGTGCTCCATACGGACGACAAGCAGCTGTGTTTATAGGAGACATTACGTACGACTGAGGAGATCCCGAAGCTGGAGGATATCTTCGACTCGCAGAATAAGAATATTCCTTGTTTGTGTACCATAATGTAGTACGGATTTATGTATTGCTGAAAATAAAACCTTTTAAAAATGTGTCTCTTTCATTGAACTTATTGAGGTTGTCCGAGTGCTTATGGCCTTGACCTTGCACTAAAGGGTAGGTTGTGGAGGAGGTTTTAGACTAATCTGAGTGATATTAGGGTAACGTTGGCCTTGAAGTTCACGAGTTTTGCAATCCGAGTGAATGGCCTTGAGGGCCGCAGGAGTAACGTTGGTCTTGAAGTCCACGTACCTTGCAATGCCAGTGACCTTGAGGGCCTGAGGAGTAACGTTGGCCTTGAAGTTCACGTGCTTTGCAATCCGAGTAAATGACCTTGACGGCCGCCTTGTCAGGGGAAGGAGTGCGTCAGGGGAGGCCGTAACCTCGACCTTGAAAAAGTGGTGGGGGGAGGTTCCAGAACCATCCACTTGCCTCTACTACGACCTTGACCTTGAAAAAGTGGTGGGGGGAGGTCGCAGAACCGGCAAAAGGCATCTACTCACCAGCTGATGGACGCGCTATGCTAGTAAACAACACACTATGGGTGGCCGGCCGCAGTGGGCTCGACACTTTACATATTAGAGTACAGTTTAGAAATACGCACTCCGGAAAAGGGCGCGTTAGTTCGCGATAATAGACGCCGACCTGCAAAGGCAACGGGAGCAGTGTAGCTAGCAGCAAAGCACGACGCCGCACAAATGCGCGACGATTTAATTGAAGGCCTAACTCGTTAGGCAGCGGGGCAGCGTGACTGCAATATTTGACCAGGAAGAGGGGCTAACATAGCCTCACTAAAGCATGCGAATTTGGAATAGCTGCCAGCCCCTGCAACGTCGCCCACGCAGTCGTTGGCTGCGGTTAACACCTGATAAGCAAAGCACAAAGCCCTCGCAAACATAAACAAAGAGCTCGAACAGATTAAGGCGAGCCAGGCTCAGCACGGCGAGGCGTTGATTCCATTTATGTATTAATCGGTACAATATAGCGAAGCTCGCGCACCTAACGTTACTGACTTAAAAGTTAGCACAAACGTAGCACCAAAACATAGGCGCAGAGTTCCTTAGCTATTTAGGCGATGAAACGCGAAACTCGCGCACATGAACTTACTAGTAGGCTACCAAAGTAGCGTCTTGAAGCATGGTGGCCTCAAACCGGCATTAAAAGCCGCGACAAGCAAGCAAGGGGGCATGCATCCGCCCACACAAAGTTGAGCACAAAAGCACCGCCGCTCGCACAAGCGACAGTTAATATGTTTAAATGGTTGTAATTACAAATACCTTAGTCCGTAGACGGTCTATGAGAGTTGCGTGCAGTCAGTTGGTAGAAGGCGGCAGTCTGTGGCAGCTCAATCGCCAAAACACGGCATTAGGGGTAAACGGGCTGGAATCTGCCAAGATGGCGGCGTTAGGACGCTCTCCTGAGAGCACACTTACGGCGGCAAAGAGGCCTACTTCGTCCTGCCTAGAAAGATCCTCGAAAACAGCGAGTTGCAAAGGAAAAGCCCCCTTTCTCACCAACGCAGAACTGGCCCCGTGAAGCCCATCACACACCCACGCTTTGACGTAAAGACTTGCCACTCGCACAATCACACGCGACCTCTTAAAGGCGAAACAGTTTATGGCATATTCGCTGTAACAGCACGGGAAATAGGAAGGCTTTCACACACAACGGTGCTAACAAACAACGGCAATTTACACAACATTCGCTGAAACAGCACGAGACGGGAAAAACAGGCTGGCGTCCCCGCCAATGGCGGGAACGCCGCGAAACGGCACACTCCGCGACTTCTTTGATCAACGGCCCTCGGCTGAATCCCCAAGCAAGCAGCGTTACGACCCTTGCAGTGGCGTGAGCCAAAACGGCGTTACCACGTGACCCTCGACAGCCAATGGCGATGCGCCCAATGAAACAAATAAGTTCCGGTAACAAAGATAGCACGCCTCAACGGCGTGATTTCTAGAAGGTTCGGAATTCTTGCGAGCGATAACACCCGGCTGCCAAAGTACCAGCAAAGGGGTGCTCAAACTGACGAGAAATACTGCGTTTGGGGCCAAATATGTGCAAAATCATTATTATGGAATTAGGCGATGAAGCCAAATAAGTAACTAAAAGGGTTTAGCCCCTAAAGCCTAGGTGGCTAATTAAAATACCAAAATGACCTGACAAAGTTATATATTAAAAGAAAGCGCAATAAAAAGGCATTTCAAAAATATAATAATGTACAGGGTGTTCCACTTAAAAATCCGAAATTATTAAATTTTCAAATGTTGAGCACCCTGCAGAGCATTAATACCCACACCAACTATTTTAGATTCTGAAGGTAATTCACGTAAAAGATAATTTTTTTGCCACATTTTCCTTCATTCAATTGTTTCTGTTACTTACAGCAGCTGCTTAAAGTTCAGCATTTTTTGCTTAAAATCGGCAATATCTCCAAAACAGTTAGACTCGTACAACTTATATTAAAATAACTCGTATGTCAATTCAAAACTTTTAATATAACTAAATAAAAGAATTTTATTTTAAAAAAGATTTGCCACACTTTTTTGAGACATCCTGTATAATCAAAATTATTTTAGTGATGTGTACCGCCTTCTTTTATATAAGCGATAGTTCATTTTCATAGTTTCAGAAATATCTTCCATCCCGAACCGTTGCAGGGCCCTGTAGATGTTGTACAGAAGGAATTCACGCAATCATAATTTATATGAAATTTTAACTTATTAAACTAAGGCTGTACCATTACATTGGGTGAAAAACTACATATCTAGTTTTGCTTTTAGTTAAGGTAGAAAAATTCTCAGCAAAGTATCACGTCGGAATAACCACTATAGAATTACGTTTGTTCACTAAGATATAACTTTAGATCACAAATTAGAAACACATACGAATACGTTAGTATGTAGAAAATACAAATACAAATAGTTAATTATATAAATAAGAACGCCGGATCGCCTGAACTCGCTTAAAGTAAGTCAAGTTGAGATGTGGAGACGCAAAGCTCGAACGCCAAACAGTATATTCTTATATACAGGTCGCTTATGCAAGAGAAAGGATTTCCTATCCTTTGAGTACAATAAGTATTGTGCGCTGGGCACAGGCTGGCTCTATTGTCACACACGGGTTTACAATCACTTTCGCCTTGTCGAGGTTTTGCTTTTTTAGACTGGTATATGGCCCATTGTTCGTTGAGTCGGATAGCCAGCTGCTTATTGCTCTTGTAATTGGCCCTGTTACATGATGCAGAGGGTAAACTTGCAACCCTACCTCGTTGTCTTTGATGATCAAGATCCTCAAACTGTGATGCGATGGAAATCACGCTGCTTGGGGAATTGCAGTCCGACATATCAGTTCTTGACGTTTTAGAAAGTTTGCTTAGCTCGACGTAAACTAATCAAATTTATGACGTTAAAGCGTACGCGTACCCACTGGTTTAACGCTTATCGCAGCCCTCGCAGTCAACCTTTATTATTGTGTTTTCTAGTTAGCGGCCGCATTTTTTCGATTTTTAGTTATGAAGGATAATTTCTGAAGTTTTCAGAGTAGGCATAGCTCCGCTAGATGACCAACTTTTGAATACTTCCAACACAATTTCTAAAAAGCCGTTATTTTTGTAAGACATACGCTTTAGCGGGGTCTAAAAATATAGCAATTGTTCTAAGATTCCCAGTTATACGAAATATATTTTATTAGTGACGTTAAATATAGCATTTTCCGTTGATGTTTTTTCCAGAAATCAAACTGTTTAGGAAATATAGTATTGTCTTGATTAAAAAAATGACAAACGTTTTCAAGTTTTTTGAAATATCTTTCCAATCTGGATTGTAACTGATATAGGTCTGTGTTAACCACTGACGCAAAACCTAACCTGCTAACCTCGAATTTGACATAGACTTACAGTGCTACCAACATATTACTCATACAACAAATATTTCTAAGGAAACTTGATGGAAAAGCATTAATTTATAAACATATAAACCAACTGTTAAAACACAAATGTTTGCTTACGTATTCTCGCCCTTTTTGTAGGATGGATGTAAAAATTTTTTGCTATAAAGGTGGGAATGGCATAAGAATGGAAATTGGAAATCCAATTTTAAAGAACAATCCTTAATGATGATGTTCATAATAATTTCAGCCAATATGGGAGAGAGAGGGGATCCCATTGAAGAGCCAAATATTTGTTTATAAAAAGAATTGTTGAAAGTGAAGTAAGTGGAGTTCAAAATAAATTTAAGTAATGCAAGAAATTCTGTTCTAGGAATTTGCGTATTAGGTTATATTAAATTCCAATTTCTATCTTTTAATTGTGTTACTAACTGAAGTGCTATATTAGTAAAAAGTGATACTATATCTAAAGAAAAAATTACCATTTTTCGGATTTCCCTCGTATGCTTTAGACGCTTGTATCAGTGCGTATGTGCGAACTGTAGAAATTCAAGAACTGCTGTGCATTCTGCACCTGTCACGACCTTGGCTGGCCATGGCCTAAATTTTACATTTTAACTAATTTTAAACTCGTTTTAACTGTGTTTGTGCACTTTTAAAGTGTTATTATACCATCCAGTCTCAATTTGCTTCTAATGTTAAAAAAATGCGGCTTCACTACCTTCTTCAAAAATACAAGAAATAAACTTTCCATCTGCATATGGTAACATCAATTAAGCTTATACACAAGTATTTTTCGGTAAGAACTTAAACTACATATAGTATTACTGTTGTTACTATTGCTAATCCTGCATCAGGTCATTGATAACGGAATAAAGTGATTTTGAAAACTGACAAGATACAAGTGGTTTTACAAAATTTCTTGGTTCTGATTATACCCCTCACTAAATTGCACTTTTAGAGTATGTTACTTTTCCTTCTCGGTAAAATGCTAGCCTACTACGATTTAAAATAGAGAGCTATATTGGAGAAGTCGTATTAGGATTTTTTATCGGAAAATCTTGTTAATAAATGTTGTTCAGAATCATTCAAATAAGCTAAATCCAAAATTTCATTAAAAACAAAAAGTTTTGAAAATCTCTCTCAAAAAATGTCCAAGTCTTTATAATTTTAATTATAACCTCACAAGTTTGCCATGCTTTTATATTTTATTCTTTTAATTCAATACAATAACAAAAAACGATGCTTAATTACATAAATAACAGTATTTTCAACTAAATCACCATTAGCCAATTACATTTTTCTATTCGTTTGCTGTGGTTTCTGACAAACGTTCTCAGTTCTTCTTGACTTATGTCTTGGCAGGCTTGAGTTACTGTGTCATAAAGTTGTTGAATATTAATTAATTGGTCTAGTTTAATACACTTTATTTTTAATAGTTCCCCATAAATAAAAGCAAATGGTGCGATATCGGTGGATCAGGAAGATCTAACTTCTTAGACTAAACCGTTATTTTTAGATTAAACGTGTGATATACACCCTAGACAGTGGAAAAAGTCCGATAAAACATATCATAATAGACCACTGCCAAAAAAAGACATTCAGAGAACAAAATAAATTATATTTTCTTTTCAGGTAAACTACCCATTTATAATACGACAACATTTTACAAAGAAAAGTTGTTCAGAATGAACAATTATGATCCTATACAAATTGTAAGGAAGTTATACCTACTTAGATCAAACCGACATTCTTAACGGTTTAATTTAAGTAGGTAGATCTCCCTGAACTTTTCTTCGTAAAACTTTGCCGTATCACGAACAGAAGGGTAGTTTACCTAAAAAGAAAATAATTTTCGCTTCATTCTCAATGCCGACTTGTTTTTTCAAAAACTGAAAATATTCGTAACAATCTTTTCAGACCAAGCAGGACCTAATCCCACAATATTAAAATCAAATTCAAATTTTTTTAGTCCATCTCACCCCTTGTAACATCAATCCTGGGACACACTGTATAAAAAAATACTGGAGTGGTGCCGTCTAAAGTGAGACGCACTGTATATCACAATAAAAGCCATATTACAGGTCATGCAAAAATAGCGTGTTACCGTAAATCGATAATTACGTGTAAGAGCCTTGCCTACAATAAATCTTCAGACACTAACTTTGCTGCTGAGTCATGCTTGAAATGTACTATATTTTAGCAGTAAACCAATGTTGAAACTCGCTTAATTTGGAAAATAAACTTACTCGCTGAATGAGTATAATCCCAATACAACTTCCCAAATAATTTTCTAATGTAAAACGAGTTGCGTAGCATTAAGGGGCATGTAAGTTGGCTTGTAAACACAAAAAAAAACACGAACGGCTGGCATAATAACCCAGTCTGCAAGTTTATAAACTAACGAACTAACCTTGGGAACGCATGTACAAATTATTCCAATATCCACTCAGCTTTCAAAAGCACACAAATAAGGTGTGTATTTCTAAAAATCTCCTTCAGCCACAGCTAGCGAGAGAAAATTCTTTGCAGTGTTAAACATAAGTTAAAATTATATCTGGACGGTGAAGCCAACTATCAATTAAGATATATTTAAATTAAAACAAAACGTAGTATATCCAAAGTTTGTGCAATTCAAAACTCCAAACCCTGGAGACGTACGACCACGACAACGACAGCTGGAATGCATTGGATAGAATGTGATCAGCATTTGCTCGCTCCGAGGCTGAATCGCTGTAGCATGTCAAAATCCCTCTGCGGCCAAAATTCATTTATTCGGGATATAGCACGGCACGGCAGCAACAAATTCCGATTCCGAGCGCCGCACCGTACAAGAAATGCTAATTAAAGCATACGAAAAGTAGAAAGCTAGCTCATACAATATAAGTGTTCTTACCAAATATGCCTTTCGTTCACTCCTAAAAAGGATTAGAATGTCACCCACCAGGTGATTTTAGGTTAGAACCACACGAAACGATTACGGAAACTTTCCAACAACGGTTGCCTACGTACTAGGGGTTCAAACTCCATTTTATAGCTATTAATTTAACAAGAATATTATGCGATTTATGATAGTGAAGGATGTTGCTAGGTGACGAGGCGCAAGCCGAGTCAACTTCGGAACGTCCGAGTCGGTTTAAATCGCAAATATTCGAGTTATCGTATCATTGACAACAGCTTTGTTAAAACAAAATCAAAACATGTTTGTTGAAACCAAATCAACAAATTTTTTGCAGTGACGTTAAAGTTTTGTCTGCTTTTTCAGCTAATAATTCAATCATGGAAGAAGATTTGGATCTTCCAGACAATATTCTAAAAGTGGCTAATAGTGTAAGGTTGGATTTATTGCCGGAAAAATAAAAAATCCAATACGAAAAGAAATATAGTTTGCTTTGTCAGTGGCGGGACAAAGAAGGGGTCCCAGGTGCTGCAGAAAATTTATTATTGGCTTATTTCATCAAACTTTCAGGCGAGTATTCTCCTTCTTCGCTTTGGTCAAAATACTCTATGCTTAGAGCTTGTTTATAGTTGAAAGAAAGAGTTAAAACCAACAAATATGGGACTCTGATAAGGTTTATTAAAAAGAATAACGTAGAACATCCGGTATAAAGATACAAAATATATACAAGGGAGCAGGTTGACGAATTTCTTCGAACGGCTCCGGACCAAGCTTTTTTGATGATGAAAGTAGCTTTTTTAATCGGTGTTGGTTGAGCTTGTCGGACCAATGAAATGGCAAAAAGGAGTACCTAGGATATTGAAATTTTGGAAAGTAAGATCATTGTCAGTATCCCGGATTCAATAGCTGGCCATAGACACACGTTTAAAACCGCCACGAATGTACTACATCCGTGCAGGTTTTGAACGTGTGCATATGCGCAGTCATAAGTTGGGCATAGACACGCGTTCAAAACTTCCACGAAAAACTACATTCGTGGCGGTTTTAAACGTGTGTCTATGGCCAGCTATTGACTCATTAGAAGCGATCTGTTGCTCTAGTTTCAGAAGGTAATTTTAATCCTGTGACTTAGTTAAAAAATTTGGCATTGCGACCAAGGCATGTTACACATAGCAGACTGTTCTTGTCGTATAGAAATGGAAAATGTACTGTCCAACCCTGTTGCCTTCATTTTTTTCAAAAATTTCTGAAAAAAATGCTATCTTCCTCAAATTTGAAAATTCTGCATTAGAAGATCTGCGGCAACGTTTTCCGTCAATGCGGGTGGAGATATATTAGAATTACAAGAACTTGGTGGGTGGGAATCCACCAAAGGTGCAAGAGGTTGTTTGGGAAAAATCTAACAAAAAAAAGTTTGTATTGCTCAAAAGATTCAGGTTGGAAACGTTCCTATTCATCCACCAAGTTCATCAATACCAGGAATCTTATCGGTCGCAAATTCAAATGTGGAGGCTCAAAACAACGTCTATTATCTATCATCTGGTAATCAAATTGTTGGACAAATTATGGGCAATAGACGGAAACGGGGCGACCTTTAATTTCAAGGATTGCCCAAATATCCAAATTCATGTACACAAATAGTGTATGTTTATATTATGTCACTAACGAATTATGAAGTTGCTATGTTATTATGTTCTGTATAATTATTAATAAAAGTCTAATATAAAGTAGTCTATATAATCAATGATACGATAAACAAATTAATAGTCTGCTGCGCTAATAATGGTTACAGCTAGATGAATAATTTTATAGAATAAGCAAAACTGATAGCAGATGAGTGTGCGAAAGATCTGTGGCTTGAAGAAAATTAGGACTTGATAAGGGTTTTATATTTAATGGCGAACTCCGTTATAAATAGTTTTGACTATTAAGAAGTTATTCTTATTAGCAGTAATAGCCCTTTATAAATACGATAAACTTTTATATTGGATAAAGAATATTTAAGTGTCAAAGTCATAAACATTTCCTTTATAATAGAAGCGGTACTTGATGCAATTTCTCAACACTTACTTGACGTAGTTATTTTTAATATGCTCTACTATATGATACAATAATTTACTGTCGCATATGGTTCTCAGACATTTCCGAACAGTTGAGATTTCTATCACATAACTTCAAATTAGGTACATAAATTAGTACTGGTTTGTGGGTAATTCCTGTATGCATTTATATTATTGATAATAATTAAACATTTAGTACACAACCTATACAACTTACACAACTCACCAGTTAAATTTATCTGACACGCCCGTTGCTAGATTTTGCTGCAATATTAATAATTTAGGATTGTTTAATTACAATTCTTTATTCTTCGGTATCTAAGGAGTATAATTTTCATCCAAAATGCTTACTCAGGTAAAATAATACGATTAATGCACTATTAATAATTGATCTGCATGGTCTCTATTTGCAGTATTTTCTGGATACGTCACGGTTACGTCATATGGTAGATATGTGAGATACTCTTGGTTAGGTTTAAAAACTATACGACTTATAAGTGTATTGTAAATTAATAATGCACCGGTTTAATGTCTCAGCAAGGGAGTAATCTGACTGTAATTGCATAGCTATGATCTTCCACAAGTGAAGTGGTTGGCAATCACTTCCACAATTCCAGTATAATAATAATTCTCAGCTTGTGTAAGTTAAAATCTGGATATGTGGTACGGACAATGATATATGTTTTTACAGATTAACCAAAAAAATTAAACTATAAATGCTTGAAAGGTTCCAAAAAATGAAACTCCATTCCGTACTAATTTTTATTTTACAAACATATTCGTGCAGCTGCTTTCTACTCGAACCATCAATGGAAAGTAGAAGTGATTCATTGAAACTTGATACTTGTTTGTCCTATCTTCTTAGACAGCTGTTTTTACCCAGCGATACAATACAGTTTATCTTTGAGGACAGCAACGTCGGTTTACCAAAACTTAGCAATCCATACATGGTCCTCACCACTGATAAAACCATATCGATGTCGTTGAAATCCTACTACAATTACGTTATTTTTACTAATGGATTTGATTATTTTAATAATACCATTAATAGGCTGAAACGATCACCAGTATGGAACAACAGTTCGAGTCCACGGGGAAAATTTCTGATATTTACTTCGGCAAATAGCAGTTTAAATGACATTATTAAAATTTTGTGGCGTTCAGACATATTAAATATAATTTTAGTAGTAAGCGACCACCTTTATCAGAAGCTATACGTAGCAGATCCTTTTAATCAACAATGTAAATGTATGAAGAACGTCAGGTTAAACTTCTTGGAGAATTGTGGTGAAAAAATCGCCTTCACCTTTAATAATACTACGCGTATCAGAAAAATGCACGGCTGCACATTAAAGCTATTAATCCTTTCGCATTCCCTTCGCCAACATAATGTAGATGCGGCCAAAAAGTATATTTTTTTATGTGTTTTGGGTATATTAAAATTAATTGGGGCAAATTTGAAAATGAAAATAGAAGTTAAATATACAGCAGATGCTAATTCTGTACTAAATAATCGGTCTGAAGATGTATCTGTTCTAACGGTAATATATCGGCTGATAGATTATTACCAAAAATATGATGTAAGTGAATATCTTTTCCACGATAAGGGGCTATGGATTGTACCCAAGGCGCCCAAAATTTCCAGTGTAAAATTACTGATTTTAGTTTTCGAAGGCAAAACATGGATATTGATAGTAATTATATTTATCGCAACAGCAGTAATTTGGAATTGTATTGCAAGGCATATTTCAGAAAGAAATATCTTTAAAGACGTTCAGAGATGTTTGTTATTGCTTTTATCGTATGCCTTCAACAATTCTAGTAATATTGTCCCCAGTTCTATTACCTTAAGTATACTTGCACTATCTTTCCTGATTTATTCCATGCACGTTTGCAGTATCTTTCAAGGAAAACTATTTTGTTTGCTAACGAACCCTGGCAATGAGAAGGGAATTACCTCAATTGAAGAATTTGCTGATTTAAGGCTTCCGATACTAACTCTCGATATTGTCAGAAGTACTTTTGAGAAGTACCAAGGTGATCCCGTTTATGAAAAGATACTCCAAAAAATTATTAGCAGTAACCCTGAAGACAGCAATATTACGGACATTATGATTCAAGTCGCTCGCTATAGAAATGCAACTACGTGTCTGGCCAAAATGATCTTGTCGAAATTATATACCAAAGAAGAACCATTGGTTGACGTGTTAAAAAACGAAAATATTGGCTTATTGGCTCTGGAATTGGTTGTATGCATGAGAAGAGGCCATTATATGTTGAAAATGTTTGATTTACTAATCAGAAGGATAACTGAAAGCGGTTTTCACGAGAAACTATTCTCCGATGTTGCCGCTGAAATCAGATTGACAATTGCTAAAGAAGAAAACATTTCCAATCTTAGTTTGACAATAAATCATTTACAAGGCTTATTTTGTTGGTGGACTTGGGGGTTGCTTTTTTCAATATTTGCTTTTCTTGGAGAAGTAATGTATTATCACTGTACTATGAAGCTTTTATATCAGCTAGTCGCTCGATGCCATTTTTGAGCTGCACTATGAATTTTTAGAATAGCTTTGTATCATACAAGCTATAATAGCTCTTGCAGTTTCCCAAGTTAACCTAAAATTATGTTAATACTCATGTATCTTATTAAACAACGTATGATGTTGATCTACTAGCACCATTGTCTACATCTACTTAAAAATACAAGAATAGAAAAACTTTTGGACATTAAAAGAAAATTCCAATATATTACTATCTTACGTGTAATTTGTAATGTAATCACGTAATAAACAATGTATTTTCCTTATATGTTATTGGATGATTCAGAACTCGAGGGTTTGAGCCTTTACCTTAAGCAACTCAGATTATTTAAATGATAGTAGCAGACGCTTGATGAATTCTTCAAGCATTGGTGAAGAGTTTCTCATAACTTTCCTATTGGAAAAAACAGCACAGTTGGTTAGCCTCTTTATTGGCTATTTTAAACAGAAACAAAAAGGTTCTCAGCTGGTCTTTTTATTACACAAACTCATTTACAAAATATTTTGTATCACAGCGTATTCAAAGTACACTATTACTTGTTAGCTTTTTCCAATCTTTGTGTCAGGCAATTTACTTCTTATCAATTCGGATGATATAGTTATCCAAACAATCAAAATTCCTACCTTTTATCACTTATCAGTGAACTAAATCCCAAGCACTAGTAGGGATAGCTTGTCCACAGGCGGAATGCAGAACTGAATACCATAGTCAAATGTCTAATGCTAGCCGATAATATTTTGATAACCGAAGCTCAATCAGGTAAATAAATAAAATGTACGATCGTTTTTAACTATTTTATTATTTTGAGAAATTAAAGTTGTACATCTAGTTTTGACAACAGTAAAATGACAACTCCTTTTTATGTATTCTATCTCTTTATATTCAAAATTGTAGTTTTTTTTAAATAATACTTAATTTCATTAGCCGGCATCAAATGATCTGATTAACTATTATCCAATAAGAGTAGATCAACAAAATTTCAAATAATTGAAATATTAAATTTTCTAATAACTTTCTAACATCTATTGCACTAAAAAAATAAATCACATATTGGTTTATCTTGCACCAAATCATATTTTAGATTTCCTTAAAATTCAACTAATGTACATTATAAGAATATTAAATACTCTCCATTTTCTTGCTTTAAGCTTTAAAACCGGACTTTTAGCTTATAATTCTCGCTCTAAACTCACTTCCTATGCTATCAGTAACCTGAAATTCGACTTCTAAGCATTAAATTACCTATACATACATTTTTTTTAAGTTACGTGGCAATCATAACAAATAGTTTAACTTCAAACGCTGCGTTGTAACATAAAACAAAACATAGTATACAAAAAATATTAAACCTAGAGCTAAGCTTTGGAACATCAAAACTTCTCTATGTACTACGTGTAATTAAAAATTCAGCCCGATCCGATGAAAGATGATTGAAAAATCGCCAATTTTAGATCGTGCTATGAATAACGTGGCATGTAAAAGTACATTTCAATGTTCATGCTATTTTGTAGTCGGGTTAAATTACTAGAACTAACATTATAGTTAATTTATGCTAATTATGTACCAATATTAACAAATTTAATGGATAAAATCTCCTTGTTGTCACATAAATTCACTTTTACTTCAATTGTTGTTTTCGGCAGAGTTGATTCTAGTACATAATAATTTGGCCAACCACTTTTAAGTGTTCAAAAAGCATGAGCGAAATCGCTCGGAAAATGCAATCGTAAGCCTTTAGCTTATAAAATTTAGCTTCAAAAGATAAAATGTATAAAGTTACTGTGAGAATTTGCTGTGTAAACACTCGTTCTTGATACCTAGAGCCTTTATTACAACAATACTTGTGCTCTTTATCCCCGCTAACGCCGGCAAACAATAAAATTCATATAAAACCAATCGTAGCGTCTATGTTGGTCTGCATCCACAGCAATATACTGCTATAAATATATTTTAGTAGCTGTATATTTCAAATAATAATTATTAGTTAACCAACAAGACAGATATTAATTATAAGAATGTCCAGTAAATGTAATAATGTAAATCTCACATTTGTTATAAAATAGTGCAGGCCTTGCAAATAGTTGATAGTATGACGTTTTTGGAATAGCTTTATCTTTGTTTAAAAACAAATTAAAATCAGAGCAGGCTTGGCATTCATGCAACAACAACATAAACTGTAAACAAAACAATTGGGGTGGTTTCTTCAAGAGGTTTGGTTGTGTTTCGCCAAGCAGCCCCAAAAATAACTTATTTCAATGTGTTATTAAAATACCCAAGCTAACGAAAATTAGCGTTTTATTGAGAGATTCCGTCCTGGGTTATTTGTGGAAGTTTTGCATTGGGCTTCCGCACAGGTAAATACGAGACGTAGATTTGGTCCAGCGAAAACCATGGTATTTGGATGTTATTCTACGGTAGTCAAGCCAGTTTTATAAGTTCGTGTACAAGTGTATAATCAAGCAGCGCACGTGTGGTGCAGCGAATCCCTACATTGAGACTCCAGGTTTAGTGAAAGCGATTCAAAAGGTCTTCGAGAGTGGCAGCCGATCATCATGTGGGTTCGAGCGTAGATTTGTGCCTTGCCAACTGCAGGCCGGCAACAACGGTCTCTCCAGAGCATCGTGGGAGGTCCAGCTCGGGGCAGGTAGCCCTAGATTCATCGCGTAAACCATAAAAAAGTCATATTTGCCACATAAAGGTGTTATTTTTGGATTGTGCATCGATTGGCGTCCCTTTGAGCGTCACTTCCGGTCGTGGCGTTGGAAGTAGTTTTCGTTTATGCGGAATGCTTATGTTCGGTTATTATGGCATTAGCAACGGCCTTAGTTGCGTGGACATCAAAGAATTAATTTAAATTCGAAGCTTATTTGCGTACTTTCGAGACCAGGAAACCATCTTGAAATATTGAAGATCTCTTCAGTTAGAAATACCACACTTGTTAATGCCCAATAGTTAAATAGCGGCATACAGAGCGCTTACAGTTAAATGTTTAATAAGACTTTAAATAATTAATAATATCAAATTAGTAAATTTAATTTTAATTTAGCGACCTAACCCTGATATAGAGTCATTTCAGTATAAATAATAAGTTTAATCACATATTATCCGGGCACATTACAATAATGAAATTAGTTAGACCCTAATTATAACTTAATTAAAAAAGGTCATTGAAAGCATCGCATCGCATACCGATGGGGCCACAATTATATATAACACCAATGAGATAACATGAACAAGAAAATAACTCGTATTGCTTGAGTAAGACAGAGATAAACATAGTAGTAAATATTCGAGAAGGCTTGGCGCTTAATTTAATTATGACATTTGTCAACCATGCCTACTAAAATATTTTTTTTGTATGGCTATCTCTTTCTCACTCAAGCATTCTAGTTTGTTGTTCATGTTATCTCATTGCTGTTATACCGGGTGTCTTAAAATGAATTACATCTAGTATGCTTGGAATTTCCCATAATGCAATCCAAAACTTTACTTAAAATTGGCAAGACTCTAAGTCTATGTCAAATTCGAGGTTAGCAGGTTAGGTTTTGCATCAGTTTTGACCTTTTCTAAGTATCGAAACATTTTATTTTCGAATCACTTCGGACCCAGTAAACACCCCATTGTATCCTAACCGCAGTTAACCTGTTTTTCACTTAAAATATGCGCCGTTTCACTCGTCCAGCCAGGGCTGTTTGAATTCTCCGCCGAATTTTGTGGTCGAATTGCCGCTAGATTTCATATTTTGAACTGTAGTTTTAAACTTTTGCGTTTTTCATTTGATACCGTCGATGACTGCATTACAGATAAGTGAATATACGTCATTGTGTACTTTGTATGTGAATTATCGTCCTTTGAGGAGTAGATTTTCAAATTGCGTTTTGTCCATTTTTCATAATTTTCAGGAAAGAAGAAAGTTTATTGTAAAAAACTAGTGCCTATTGCAACAAATGGACATGTGCCAATTAATAGGTCACAAAACATTGATAATAACGACAAACGGTCAAACATTAGCTGGTATCTTTTTCTGTAATAACAACAAAATTGGGGGTGCCGAAATGCTTTTTGATTGTACAGAAGTGACAAAATGCATTTTGTTTGGAAATGACGTGAAAAACGATTTTGTAGTAAACTGATATTAGATTATCCATTTCCTGCAATTAAACACTAGCTGAATATAATGTATTAAACGCTAAAAATCACTAGAGCACCAAAATAAATGGCAGTAACAAGTTATTCAATGATGACATCATGTGCTGGTACATCCAAAATACATGTCTTTATGTATAGGACAAAATGCATATTCAATAACCAAGACGGTTTTGCAGCACATTTTAAGTGGGACAGAATGGGTTTTGAATGCCCAGGATAATGTTAAAAATACTCCTTTAAATATGGAACGCAACGCCACCTCTAACTAAAAATTTAAATTTTTGGACAAAACGCATTTTTGCAAGTCCCCTCCTTGAATGACCAAGCCGGTTTTACAGCATATTTTAAGTGGGACAGAATGGGTTTTGAATGTCCAGGATAATGTTAAACATACTTCTTTAAATATTGAATGCAACGCCACCTCTAACTAAAAATTGAAATTTTTGGACAAAACGCATTTTTGCAAGTCGCCTCCTTGAATGACCAAACCGGTTTTGCAGCATATCTTAAGTGGGACAGAATGGGTTTTGAATGTCCAAGATAATGTTAAAAATACTACTTTAAATATAGAATGGAACGCCACCTCTAACTAAAAATTTAAATTTTTGGACAAAACGCATTTTTGCAAGTCGCCTCCTTGAATGACCAAGCCGGTTTTGCAGCATATTTTAAGTGGGACAGATTGGTTTTTGAATGTCCAGGATAATGTTAAAAATACTCCTTTAAATATAGAATGCAACGCCACCTCTAACTAAAAATTAAAATTTTTGGACAAAACGCATTTTCGCAAGTCCCCTGCTTGAATGACCAAGCCGGTTTTGCAGCATATTTTAAGTGGGACAGAATGGGTTTTGAATGTCCTGGATAATGTTAAACATACTCCTTTAAATATAGAATGCAACGCCACCTCTAACTAAAAATTGAAATTTTTGGACAAAACGCATTTTTGCAAGTCCCCTCCTTGAATGACCAAGCCGGCTTTGCAGCATATTTTAAGTGGGACAGAATGGGTTTTGAATGTCCAGGATAATGTTAAACATACTCCTTTAAATATGGAATGCAACGCCACCTCTAACTAAAAATTTAAATTTTTGGACAAAACGCATTTTTGCAAGTCCCCTCCTTGAATGACCAAGCCGGTTTTGCAGCATATTATAAGTAAAACAGAATGGGTTTTGAATGTCCAGGATAATGTTAAAAATACTTCTTTAAATATGGAATGCAACGCCACCTCTAACTAAAAATTTAAATTTTTGGACAAAACGCATTTTTGCAAGTCGCCTCCTTGAATGACCAAACCGGTTTTGCAGCATATCTTAAGTGGGACAGAATGGGTTTTGAATGTCCAAGATAATGTTAAAAATACTTCTTTAAATATTGAATGCAACGCCACCTCTAACTAAAAATTTAAATTTTTGGACAAAACGCATTTTTGCAAGTCGCCTCCTTGAATGACCAAGCCGGTTTTGCAGCATATTTTAAGTGGGACAGATTGGTTTTTGAATGTCCAGGATAATGTTAAAAATACTCCTTTAAATATAGAATGCAACGCCACCTCTAACTAAAAATTTAAATTTTTGGACAAAACGCATTTTCGCAAGTCCCCTGCTTGAATGACCAAGCCGGTTTTGCAGCATATTTTAAGTGGGACAGAATGGGTTTTGAATGTCCTGGATAATGTTAAACATACTCCTTTAAATATAGAATGCAACGCCACCTCTAACTAAAAATTGAAATTTTTGGACAAAACGCATTTTTGCAAGTCCCCTCCTTGAATGACCAAGCCGGCTTTGCAGCATATTTTAAGTGGGACAGAATGGGTTTTGAATGTCCAGGATAATGTTAAACATACTCCTTTAAATATGGAATGCAACGCCACCTCTAACTAAAAATTTAAATTTTTGGACAAAACGCATTTTTGCAAGTCCCCTCCTTGAATGACCAAGCCGGTTTTGCAGCATATTATAAGTAAAACAGAATGGGTTTTGAATGTCCAGGATAATGTTAAAAATACTTCTTTAAATATGGAATGCAACGCCACCTCTAACTAAAAATTTAAATTTTTGGACAAAACGCATTTTTGCAAGTCGCCTCCTTGAATGACCAAGCCGGTTTTGCAGCATATTTTAAGTGGGACAGAATGGGGTTTGAATGTCCAGGATAATGTTAAAAATACTTCTTTAAATATAGAATGCAACGCCACCTCTAACTAAAAATTTAAATTTTTGGACAAAACGAATTTTTGCAAGTCCCCTCCTTGAATGACCAAGCCGGGTTTGCAGCATATTTTAAGTGGGACAAAATGGGTTTTGAATGTCCAAAATAATGTTAAAAATACTCCTTTAAATATAGAATGCAACGCCACCTCTAACTAAAAATTTAAATTTTTGGACAAAACGAATTTTTGCAAGTCCCCTCCTTGAATGACCAAGCCGGGTTTGCAGCATATTTTAAGTGGGACAAAATGGGTTTTGAATGTCCAAAATAATGTTAAAAATACTCCTTTAAATATAGAATGCAACGCCACCTCTAACTAAAAATTTAAATTTTTGGACAAAACGCATTTTTGCAAGTCGCATCCTTGAATGACCAAGCCGGTTTTGCAGCATATTTTAAGTGGGACAGATTGGTTTTTGAATGTCCAGGATAATGTTAAAAATACCCCTTTAAATATAAAATGCAACGCCACCTCTAACTAAAAATTTAAATTTTTGGACAAAACGCATTTTCGCAAGTCCCCTGCTTGAATGACCAAGCCGGTTTTGCAGCATATTTTAAGTGGGACAGAATGGGTTTTGAATGTCCTGGATAATGTTAAACATACTCCTTTAAATATAGAATGCAACGCCACCTCTAACTAAAAATTGAAATTTTTGGACAAAACGCATTTTTGCAAGTCCCCTCCTTGAATGACCAAGCCGGCTTTGCAGCATATTTTAAGTGGGACAGAATGGGTTTTGAATGTCCAGGATAATGTTAAACATACTCCTTTAAATATGGAATGCAACGCCACCTCTAACTAAAAATTTAAATTTTTGGACAAAACGCATTTTTGCAAGTCCCCTCCTTGAATGACGAAGCCGGTTTTGCAGCATATTTTAAGTGGGACAGAATGAGTTTTTAATGTCCAGGATAATGTTAAAAATACTCCTTTAAATATGGAATGCAACGCCACCTCTATATAAAATTTAAATTTTTGGACAAAACGGATTTTTGCAAGTCCCCTCCTGGATTGTGTATGCAATATTTTCACTTGAAATATTTTAGATAACTTAAGAACCGTCCTCTACACAGGCTTAATTTTTTAGCGCATTCTCATCTGGATGTGCTAATCACGTTTTGGGACATTGACTGGCATTGCAGTCAGTCCATCCATGTTACTTTTCTTTAATCTATAACTTGCCGTTACGTCACGTTCGGAAAAATCCGTTAATTGTAGTATGACAGGGTTCATACTTCAGCTGACCCGTACTGAAATGCATTGAGTGTATTTAATGTAGTAGTATCACATTATTTCCTGTTTGATTTTAAGTGAAGCGAACGCAGCACAAATTTTTTATATAAGATTCCAAGGCAAGGCAAGTCGACTTTGAAGATAGAGCAGATTCATTTTTCCGAGACCTCGTCGAGGGCTTTCCATGTTAGGTCTCTCTCAGTCCATCACTAGGCATTAAAAGCAATACTTTTTTACGTCTCTACCGATTTAGCTGTCGTCAGTAATTCCTTAGGAGAAATAATAAGAAGAATCGGGATGGGCAAAACAGCGATGACAAGCTTAACAACAGTGTGGAAAGATCACAAAATAAGCAAAGCTACGAAAATGAGGCTAGTACGAACATTAGTATTTCCGATAGCAACCTACGCTTCAGAGACCTGGACAATAAATGCAGCTTGTCGTAGACGCATTGAAGCATTTGAAATGTTCTGTTGGAGAAGAATGCTCCGAATTCCCTGGGTCGAGCGACGTACTAACATATCAATTCTTCAAGAGCTTCACATAGGTACCGATAACCGACTACTGCGCAGCATTCAGAAAAAAATCCTAAAATTTTTCGGTCACATCATCCGGAAGGATGGTTTAGAAAAACTAGTAGTACAGGGCAAAGTAGACGGTAAAAGAAAAAGAGGTCGCTCGCCAAATCGTTTTATAGATCAAGTACCACACTTTACAGGCATTCCACTAACACAATGCATGCAACAAGTAGAAGACAGAGATGCGTGGCGGGCATTAACAATTTTTTGATGCAGAAAGGGGTCACGACGTTCGAAAGCAAACAACGACTTAAGAGAGTAATTCCTTATATTTTCAGTTTACAACCACACCCCGCGAGTTAGTCGCGAGTTATAGGCAGTAAGCAGGTTTTTCCAGAAATGTTCGCTTTAGCGAGTGTGTTAATATTCTGATTGTGCGAAATACCCGAGAACAGATTTTGAGATTTCAGCAAATATAAAACGTTTGAGTGCGCAGTTGCAATCTGTTTAAAGGACTGCGTTAATAATGGTTAAAATGATTTCGTAATATCGGTCATAATAACTGAATTATTTACTAAAAAACGAAAATTGAATGACAATCGTAAAAGTGAAGTTATTATGAAAGGAGAGGAAAAAGCCGCCTACTGAAATGGCTGTTCAAGCTTTTATACTTGTTACAGCCTAAACCGGTATTATGACAAAGAAACAATTTCTTACAACTTAAATACTCTTTAAAACAAAACCGTCAGTTTGTTATCACATAAAAACTACAAAATCGGGAAAGTTACGCAAATTCGTTGCTCTAACCCCGTTACGACGGGCTGCAATAAAGATTGACCCGGCTAAAACGCTCCGTGAGGTGGGGTTCTGTACAACCTTAGATCAGTGATACGAACCGGTAAACGAAATAGAGATGGTAAATGATAGCGCCACCACTTTCTTACTAAATCGGGAAAAACAACGCAGGTGGACCCATTTTGAAAGTGGAACGAAAAGTCCTACTTTTTTACGTCTAGCTTAGTAATACTTGAGCGGCGAACTGCTGACTACCTTCACTTGTATTAACTTACAGCCGTCTGTACATTGGAAAAATATACACACAAAATACACATGCAAACTTCAAAGAAAAACACAAAACTGATCAAAATCTCAACCTTTAAATGAACTATGGCTCTACGTGCCATGGTGACACACTGTTGTATCGACAGTCCTATTTTTGGCCAAAAATGCAAAAATTCAAACGTACAATAAAAATTCCCAAATAATAATCCTTGATTGCTATAAGTTCGCTGCATAAAATTCTAGCATTAATTAATTTAAAATCAAGGTAAGCTTAGAGATATCCCTGGGCAAAGGTGGTTTTGCCTGTCAGTTGATCTAATTGTTTTTTAATCCGACATATTTTTTGTTGTGCTTGCACTTAAGTTTCTCGAGAAGAAATAATAAACCCAAACTTTCTTACAATGGACCTCATAACTAAAGGAATATTTTAGATTGAAAAAATTACCTTATAGTTTGTTAGTTTATTTTTTACGGAATAAATAATGAAAAATGCACAGATAAAAAAAAATACGGTTAAACTTTATATTGGGCTACAAAAAAATTTCATCCGTGGTTTCTTCATCGCGATTTTTGCTAGAGTTTCTATTTTTGGGAAATCAATTTTTCTTTTGCCTTTAGCTACCTTTTTGGTATATTTTCGATGTTACAAGCTTTGAAGTATGTATGTGTATCAATTTGAAACAAGTCTTGCAAAATAATTTTTGCCTACTTCCACGGCTTTATTTGACCTAAAATTTTGGACAACTATATAATTTATGTAGAAATAAGATTTGGTGCTACTTTTATTAAAAAAAACAAAATGGCGGATCCAATACGGCGGAAGATTTTTATAGTTTACGTTCAATTTGTACTAAAATCAGTGTATAAGGATTTTAGAGGTCGCTGATTGGAATTTATCGACAAATGATGGCATTTGAAAAACCAGCCATATTGTCAGAAATCACTGATGTATCTTTGGAATTAATTTTAAAATTTCGAACAATTTTAATTGCCTTAGCCTGTCAGCTCCCACTAGATGTTGCTATGTTCGAAATACATTGTTTTGAAACAGGTACCTTATTTATGAACTTATACCCATGGTTACCACTGCCAGCCACCATACACAAAGTTCTTGTTCACCGAAAACAAATTCTGGAAAATTCTATGCTACCAGTAGGATCGCTGGGAGAAGATGTGGGTGAATCTCGAAACAAAATCTATAAACAAGAACAATTACACCACGCACGAAGAACCAGCAGAATAAATAATTTAATGATGTCTTTTGTACTCTTGTACTTGAGTACTCGATACGTCCGATCCTTTAATACCAAGCATCAGCATACATTCCAAAAAATCAAAATAAAAAACAAAAAAACTGTCTGGAGAAATCATTTCACTTTTAAAATCTGTCGAAACAATAAACTTGGAAAAATCTGAAAATATCGAGAAATTGAATTTTGATTATTTTAAAGACGTTTTCCATAAATTTTTCGGATTCTGAGGGGGTGGGTGGGGTGTAGTTACCCCAGTACCGCCTCAAATCCGCCAGTAGTGTTTCGTTTACACAAAATTTGTTGTACATAAAATGTTTGAATTATTAGGTTGATGTGCGCTCTTGCACAATTTTGTGTGAATACACGCCTGTGGAAGGGGGGGAGGGGGCTATGCTAACAGTTTAAAAAAATGTATAATATTTATTGTCTTAATGAATTAGCCTTTTTTAAAAGTAGTTCGTTTGTTTTTATAAAAAAAAATGTTTTTGCCCAAAAAATTGAGCTTCTATACCATGGTGTGACACTTCGAAATCACTTTACTGCAAATTTATATGCGTTACAAATGCTATTAACTAACAAATAGCTGATGGAGGAAATTCAGAAACCACTGCCACGAAATACGGGAGAGAACTACTAGAAACTGCATAGGGCCGTTATTTGAGAAGGTGTGAGCGCATTACATCACCAGAACGGGTTAATTGAACGATGGCCGTACAACAGGCAGATTCAGTACGACATTCGGGACTTCATTTCAATGGCAAGTTTAGGACACAGGCGAAGTTTTCACTTACAGTCCGCTTTAAGCGTGATTGGAGGTGCCTAACTCCACGGTACAGAAAGAAACCCTCGGCTAAACGTTTACCAGCACATAGCAACAATGTAGATTCACTAATTTCGACTTCAACGAACCCGGCGAGGCGTACTCCTCGTCGAGAACCAACGACCAACAACTCTTAACGATCTGAGTGCTATTCGAAGATTGATTCTTCGGGCTAAGAAGCTAAAACTAAATGAAAAATAAGCAGACGCTACTTAAGGTTCGAGCTCTCTTCAACTTTCGAAATAAGGTTGCCACGGGACGAAATACGTCGTTAACATGAAATATATTTTATCGCATTTCATTTAGAGATGTCCTACATTTCTTCATTCAAAATCGATAATAAATGTGGCACTTTTATCATTAGCAACACGTTTATTCCTAGCACCGGCGATTTGTTTTACATTTGGCAATACTGAAGTGTGATGTTGGTGACACTGTAAGTCTATGTTAAATTCGAAGTTAGTAGGTTAGGTTTTGCGTTAGTTTTGACATAGATTGACGCAAAACCTAACTTGCTAACCTGGAATTTGACATAGACTTACAGTGTCACCAACAACACACTTCAGTACTGCCGAACGTTTAACATCAACTAGAGCTGCTTATTGTGCTATAGTACATAGGAATGAGTTATGCTCATCTTGGTTATGTTTTGACAGCTAGTGTCACTTGTATGTAAAAATTTAATATTTTAAATTCCTTATGAAATGCTATAAAATAGTATACTCAACCGAAAAGTGGTTTTTCTGAACTCGTATGGCAGCTTAAGTACTCGCTGACGCTCGTACTCAAACACGCCATACTTGTTCAAAAAAACATCACTTTTCTCAAATTGTAGAGTAATATACTATTTTCATATGAACGGAAATCACCTGAAGTCCAAGCAATCGCCGCGTTGGCGTCGAAAACTCGTTAAAAACGCGATAAGACAGATTACAACACCCAGACAAGAACAAAGCTCAAATTAGATTCGACGAACGTCGCTAGTCTTTAAAATGAACCGAATAAAGTTTTTAAACCTTGCTGAAGTATTAATTTAAGCTTGAATGAACCGGGAAAGAAACAAAAAATGGGAGAAAAAGGCGAAAAAGGACGAAAATACAGCAAATTGTCCTTACATACTATGTAAGACAGTTAACGTCAATATCTAATTTTTACATAAACCGCTTTTCGTCTCAATATTAACTAGTTATATATAAAAATTTTAGGGCGTCGTTATAACAAACTAGCTTCTTATCACTTTTAGATCACATACAATAAGCATTTCTACTATGCGTATACTCTAGGCAGTACTAAATATATTAGCGAAGGTTACTTATTTCTCTAATAATTTCCCAGCAGGCTGTACAGGAACAGCAGGAACAAGACCAGTAAGCTGTATCGACAAGATCTTGTGACGTGGATTATAGCAGGTGTTGTAACGGGCGAGATGGTTAAAAATTTAAGCTGTGTTTGAATAGACAAGCCACTTAATGCGATCGTGAATAATTTGTGCTTTGCTGTAGTTGATTTTAGTTGCATTTCTGGACAAAAACACATCCTAAACGCACATTACAGCTTTGTTGTGGGTGCATGCCGCGGTTTGATACCGTTTGAAACAGTTTACAGAAAATGGATGTAGGGAAATTAATACGTCGTACAAATAACCCTGGCGGCAGTAGCACAAAGAAGAATGAGGTATGTGTTTATTTTCTTCAAGAACGAAGTTTTACGTGGAAAATGGGGGCAAACTTTACTGTTTCAAGCACTCTAAGCTATGCAAATTACATTCTCTCAAAGAAGATTTTTTGGGTGCCATAGCGAAGAAACGATAATTGGCTACCCACGGGCCCAGAATCGCACTATTTGACTCAGTTAAGATTTTCCAGGTTTTATGAGAACTTTTTTTACTCACAAAATAATAGTATATTGGCTTATTAAGATTAAAAGTTGCACATTATTTTACAAGCAATTCTGTTTGCACTTGCGAGGCGAAGCGCAACTTAGTTTTCCATTGCAAAGAAAGCGAATTGGATGCGACTAAGAGCTCAGTTCACGACTGGTAATTCCATTTTTACAGGAAACCCGTATCTATAACGTTACAAACGCTTTGTCCTTATGCGATTTAATAGAGAGCACAGGTACGTACAAACCTCCTATTCTGACGTCACGCCGGAGAACAGAGACCTCGTGTCTAGTAGGTAATGCGGGCCAGTCTTTTTGCATGGAAACCGCATGAGAAAGAGAGAAGCATAACAGCATTGCAGGTATGACCCTTACAGTGATATAGGAAGTAAAAGTTAAAAGCACTCAATGCCACAAATTTACACCTTTTAATACATTATCGTATGATATTGTCTACTACTACTTAAGAACAATATCTGAAATGTGTTACGTAGGTAGGTATACTGTTCTAATGTTACCATGTTGTTTAAAATAAATGTATCTTAGAAACTTATTTTGAACCTTTTCAAGAAAATAATTAACTAGGATCTCCAACTATTCAGCAATATTCTGATTTTATTCTTGCCTGCTTATTATACCGTGTACCACAACGAGGCGGAGTGCACGATACTTCTGAAACTATGAGAGTTACATAACAATCGTTTATATAAAAGTTGCAGTTCGAAGACATTATTAAGCTATATATAAATTGCTATACAGGGTAGCTCAAAACTGTGTGGCGAATCAAATTTACATTTTTGTTAAATGCAATTCCCCATATTTAGGTAGCTTAAGTTTTGATTTAAGATGCAAAGCATTTTACACTCGCGAAGTAATTCTCCAAAAACATAATTTGTTGGTTTCCTTTTATTCAATTGTTTTCTGTTACTTACAGCAGCCGTTTCAAGTTAAGCATTCTTTTTTGTATACAATCGTAAATATCTTCAAACAAGTTGATGTTAGGCCCATACAACTTTATAGTGAAATAATTTTTTGAGCTATCAAATATAATAAAGAATATTTTAGTAATGAGCATCACCTTCGTACCTACAATTTTTATATAAACGATTTCTATGTAACTCTCATAGTTTTAGAAATATCTTCAACCTGCGTCTTGCGGCCGTACCATATATAATATAATTAAAGTTTTAATTTGTCTGAAATTACTAAAGTTTCAAATAATAGGATCTAGTGTCCAGTGAGCAGCACCAAGAAATTTTTTGAATACGGTCAGTAATACTTAATGTGATATCAATTGCTGTAGGTCTATAATAACATTAGTACGGTTGAGTGGAGTATTGATTATTCATAAAATAATGACAAATTAACGAGAGGTTTTAACTTTTTAGTAATGCTACTAAAATACTGCTTATTGGGGGTACTTTTCTTCAATATTGATTTACAGCTCTTTGCAACTCACGAATATTATTTGCTAGACAACTTTACGTCATCAGCAAATAAAAGGCATTTCAAACCTTTAATTGTTGCTGCCAAATCATTTATGAATATTATAAAGATAAATTGCTCCACATTTGAACCCTAGGGCACTCCTGAAAAACAGCATATTTCCGATATTGCAAATTATTAAGACAGACTGTGGATAATTCAAAATATTAGCGCTTTTTGCAAAAATCAGTCTATTTATGCGATGTCTAGCAAAATCTTCCGCTTCTCTATCGTAATCTTGCGAGTTCCACAAATATAAGCTCTGCATTATCATTCCTACTCTGCGCAAGCATTACTTAGTGTTTTGACCACTAAACAATAGAGGTCGTTATATATCACGTTTTGGGACTCCGGACCCAATTATTCACGTTATTCCTGATTGTTTTCCGTGGCGACAGTGACGTCAGCCCGATTAGAGCCTACGTGCAGTCTACAGCGTATGCTTCCCTATGAAATATGGTGCTACCTTGTGCAAGGCGCTTAGCACATACGTGAAAGAGAGGGAAAGGTAATGACGTTCGTCTTACATCATTTCAATTTCAGGGCACTTCAGGGTTCAGTTACGAGAACAAACTTACCCGTTGTAATTATTAGTCTTTGTGCCGAAACCCGATATTGAGTTGTTTTCATAGAGATGTTAGTTTTCGTTAATTTTCGGAGGTAGTCGAAATATAGCGACCTGAACACAAGTTGCCGCTGATTAGACATATTGCTTTTGTTTGTGCAATAGAGGTAGTAACCTCGTGTTTGGGTATGCAGGAATTGGGGTCGTGAGCTTTCTGTTGGCACTTCTTGGTTAAAAAAGCAACTTGGACAGATTATAAATCGAAGGTGCCCCGTTAGAAGAGCATAGTAGTCAAGCCGTCGTCGTAGTCCCTATATCTTTCACTTCTCATTTTTGAGGATCTGCAATTCTCAGCCGTTCAGAGGAAATCACCCCATGTTACGTGCTAAAAGCATATGGCACTAATACTAGTAGTTTATGGTATATAAATAGGGAATAAAAGATCAAGTGGGAATAACGCGGTGAAAGCTCATATAAAATTAATATCAGTGGCAATGATTGCTACTAGAGGGTAGAAAATAAATAACGGATTTTGTTTTTGAAAAACGAGTGACAGCATTTTAACGTGCAAAAGGTTGCGTGGAAAAAACGTGATAATCTCGCAATTTCTAGTGGTTTTGGTTATAGTAGGTGAATAATACTGACCGACCGTCCTGGTAGGGACTTATGGGAGCGAGTGTCATTTACCGACGAATGTAGATTCGAGCATAGAAGCGATAGGAACCACGGAAAACGTTTGCATAGTTTATTGCCTGTTATCAGGGTACGTATAATTATTCGGGCATCTACCTCATTCTATCTTGAAATTCGATATTATAGCAACAATTACTAGGCGTAAAACCTACGGGAAGTAGTCTGCTGAAAATCATCACGCAGTCTTGGGGTCTACGTGCAGTAGGTGACAGCCGGCGATTGGGACCTATCAAGCTGACATTTGTTAGGAGTCATTGAACTTATTAAGCGTCTGCAAGTATAACGACAAACAGATAAGTGATTTAATTAGAATCTGATGATCTTTTTCATATAAGAACTCTGTGTACTCATTAAACGTATTGATTTAAGTTAAGTGGAGTTCCCGTTCAAATAGTAGAGCCTAATTGAATAATGGTCAACGTTTGAGTAACAATAAAGCTAGCACCTAATCGAATAATTGTCCACGTTTGAGTAACAATAAAGCTAGTTAAAGGTAATGATCTCTTTCATTTTAATTTCAATCATTGAGTTCGATAATTGTTTTATTAGATATAAAGTGAAGTTACAAGTTTCTTGGCCTATATCAGTGTACCTGAGTAAAACTTGTTGGCGCTCCCTTTAACATCTTAATCAAAGAATTCGCGACATCTTTACTGTTGCTAAAGACGGGCCTCAAGTACACTTTTATGGTGATCAATTGTTGAGTTAAAAATACAGAACGCCGACCTAAAGGTAAGTAAAAAGCCAACAAGGTCTGGCGCCCAACGTGGGGCTATAATTTGGTACATGTACCTTTAGGTCGCACAATAATTGAAATGGGCAATATTTTCAGTAGTTATACTTAATTAAATAAAAACTAGATAGGGTGTACTTAGGATCTGTTTATTATATGTATTCGTTTATGTAAGTGGGAAATATCATCAGAATGTGACATGCTAAGAATTACTTTGGCAAAATTTTGAGTAGTTTGTTTTGGCTAATCAGATTGAAATTAAATTTTAGGGATTGTTCTAATACGGTATTGTTTTGGACTAATTTCGATTGTTTATTTGTGGTTTTAACAAGTATAGTACTCGTAGTAGTACTGAGCTTATGTAGGTTGTACCTTACCGTAGGTGAAATAACCCTAACCCTAAGCATTTGTCGATTTATTGATTGATTTGTGGAAGTAGTATCTTATTTGGATATTTTATAATTGGACATTTAATCCTGGATGGTTTTATTTTTATTTGATTGAGTGGGTGTGTTGCTTGTTAGATTTAGGAGCTCTGTGTGTATGTTTATAAAAGCTGGTTTTATTTTTATTTGAGTGAATGGTAAAGACATCACGCTATTCAGGTATCATGATGAATTATCTTTTAGAGTTTTTCATTGAATGATTGCGATTTTCATTGATGGAACATCGAGGATATACTGGCCAGATGTGCTTCAGTTTTTCTTCATTGAATGTTAGAGTCCTGGTGGTTTGATGTGCTTGATTTTTTTTTATTGAATGTATGTCTGAAAGGTTTGTGGTGGTTCCTTCGGTGGCTGTTTTTGGTGTCCCTGAATTGAGTGGTATCTATTTTTCCTGGGGGTGATTCTCGTTCCTTGTTGTGTAACGATTTTAGACATGTTTGGGAGAACGGTTTGGTGATGTCATGGCTGCAGCATACCTTCTTGGATTGGCTCTTTCATCTTCTTCTGGTTTGTTGGTAAGATAACGTGGGTTGGTGTGGGTGTGTTTGGGAGATTTTGCTTATGCAGATATCACGTCTCTTAAACCATCTTCCTAGTTTTGGTTATGGTAGCTATTATTTGTTGGATCTTTCATTTTATTTTCCTTCGTTTCTGATGAGGTTCGAGTACGGCCGTTGGGCAAATAGGTTTTTGATTGTGATTTCTGAATCGTCGATTAGCTCTTTAGTTATCCAGATTAGGTTTGTGGTGGTTCCTTCGGTGGCGGTTTGTGTGTCCCCGAATTGAGTGGTATCTATTTTTCCTGGGGGTGATTCTCGTTCCTTGTTGTGTAACGATTTTAGACATATTTGGTGAGAACTGTTTGGTGATGTCATGGCGGCAGCATACCTTTGATTGTGTGTACACCATTAGCCCTTAGCGATTGGTGAATTGTTAATTGGACCTGATGAAGCTCCGTTGGTATGCGGATTTTTGGGTCCTGGATACTGTTATGGGACGATTTCCCGGAGTCTGTGTGACTGGTTATTTGTCATTGAATTGCTGACTGTCTTTGTAAATTGGAACTTAATTCTTTTCTCAATACATTGTCCTTTCCTTCGACTAATGTAATCGGTTCTCTTCTGTTACTTCTTCCGCTTTCGATCTTCTCGTGGTTTCTGTGTGTGGTAATAGAATTTGTTTCTTCGGTTTTACTTGTGGCCATTTTGTGGTGTGCATTGGTGTGTGGTTCTTTTGGTGTCGTTCAGTCTTCAGCTGGATCGTTAGTATGATTGTAGTTTTGTGTAAACTTGCGGTTGTGGAATGTTCTCTCCTTTCTTTTGATTGGGTTTATATTTTATGTAACGCATAGAGTGGTTGGTTGGGCACTGTAGGAAAGGTCACTTTAGGGAGCATTTTTATCTTGCTTTCCCTCTTATAAAGTATAGGGTGGTTGGATGGGCACTGTAGGGAAGGTCACTTTAGGGAGCATTTTTATCTTGCTTTCCCTCCTGTAAAGTATAGGGTGGTTAGTTGGGCACTGTAGGGAAGGTCACTTTAGGGAGCATTTTTATCTTGCTTTCCCTCTTATAAAGTATAGGGAGTTCCCTGTTGGGAAATATTAATATCTCTTTTTCCCTTTGTTGTATTTGGAGAGCGTTGTGTTATGCTGCTTTCCCTTGTGGGAATTAAGGTTGACGAGGATAAGTGTTAAAGAAGTACAACTTCTTAGTTAATTTTTTTTAGGTTTAGGTATGTCCCTCAGGGATATATATTGTGTAATCTTACACTATTCTTCGTTTTGGTATTACTATTTTGACCATGCCTGAAGCTGTGTGGAGGTGTTTCCTCCTGGGGTCATTACCGTCTTTACAGTGTAGTTGCTCTTTGGTGGTGTGGGTTCTGGGTTGTTAAAGGTTGAGTGTTAGGGACGTCTTATGACAGACGGTTTCCTTATTCTCTGATGTATCTGTATGTATCCTTATAGGATAAAGTTACTCTTAGTTAAAAAATTCGTTGAAATTTTTTCTTTCTGGTAAGGGGGGAATTTGGTAAGGTAAGGTAAGTCAAAAGCTAACACCCAACCTCGTCCTTATCAATGAGGAACAACTGCGCTAAAGACGCGCGCTGCGTCGACGCATACCCCACTTCTCCTACCCAAATAGTGCAATAAGCAAATATGTCATCTGTCACCCCTAGCTAATAAACCAGATATTTCTACGCAAAGTTTTCTGTGATGTATAATAGTCTTCAGTCGATTAGTATCACAAATTGACTATTTTATGGAAATGCATAATAATACCAAGAACTGTCCACTTTATGTAAAATTACAGTTTCATACGCTATTAAATCATCTTAAGTTACAATGTCCCGTGATTGAGCATTTTTTAAGTTGTAAAGTTTATATTATTTAAAATATTACCTCATTTTAATATTACTAAGTCAGTTTTAACACTAATAATTGCGTTGCTTAACTCTATTTTCTCGGAATTGTATTTATTTATTAAATTAGTGTATAATAGTTTTTACAGATTTCTCAAATAAATAATTCGACTTCTGATTAAATTTCCGAGTAATTAACCGTAGAGTCATTTCCATGAAGGTGTAACAATCGAGGACTGGAGTAACAAAAATTATCTTATAATGTTGCATAATTTCAGTTAATATTTCTATTATTATGAAAACGAAGTCAAAACAATAATTATATAATTCACAAATTGAAAAGTTTGGTTGCAATCTCTCCTATGTAAACTAAATGGGGTTTATTTCTTTGCTTTTTTAAGTACTGCCACCGCCTAAAACAGTTAGTATTAGCTAGAAGCTATGCTGTTGGTTCCAAATGTCTTGATTTTACAAAGAAGGTGCTTGACTGACCCAAAGGGAAAGATACGATCCGGCGAATGCCTGTCTTAAGTTAATCAATGTTAAAATTATAAGCGCGCCAGAAACAAGGTTGCTCACACTAAAAGATCTACATCGTCGAAGCTGACTTTGACACTCTCTGCATCAAATCAGGTCAATCTACTGACAACAGCAACTCCAGATCTGACCCTTAGGCAACAAGAACATCTTAACCAACTCCGCTCGCGCTACGATGACGCGTTTGGCGAGAAGGAAAACTCACCGGCCCACCTGCTACATTGCATCTAAAACCATGCGCAGCACCCGTCTTTGCAAAGATGAAGGAAATTCCTCTGGCCCTGTGGGATGCCTATCCTAAAGATATTGATGCTAAAAAATCGTGTCGGACTTTTATAAACAAGTAGATTAGTCTGAATGGGCATCAATCACCAATGTCGTGGCAAAGAAATATTGAAAAATTTGAATAACCGGAAACTACAAGCCAACACTTAACCCAAAAATAATCATCAATGAACACCTATCCCAAAAACTGAACACCTATTCAACCAAAGGTGGGGTGCCACAGTGTTTTGTCATCTCGACATTAGGAACGCTTATACACCTGACGGGCGATGACTTCAACAACTTATTGACGCCTCTCGAAACAACCTTGGAAAGAATGCGGTAGCATAGCCTTCGTTTAAATCGCTTCAAGTGTATCTTCGCGTCTCCTGCAGTCAAATTTTTAGGCCACAAAATAAACGCACAAGGAGTGCATAAGTCTGATAAACACAGAAAAGCAGTACCAGATGCTCCAAAGTTCATCACACCAGAAGAACAGCAACTTTTGTTACGTATAGCAACGTACAACAGTGCTTTAATTTCAGATCTATCCACCAAAGACAGGCCTCTGCGTAACATGCTGCTAAGGGAGCCTTTTACCTGGACGGCTGATGCCGAGGAATCGTATGTCGACATCAAAAGCACACTGACCTCACCTCAGGTCTTAATGCTATACGACCTATCGGTACCACTTCTGCTGGCTATTGCCGCTAGCAAAACGGGACTGGGCGCTGTCCTTTGGCATCGTTTGAACAACGGTATTGAGCGCCCAATTGCCTATGCAAGTCGCACGATAAGTGCAATGGAACAACGCCACCCACTGATCGATAAAGACGCCTTATCCATCGTCTGGGCCGTTCCAAATCTTTTTATACCTGTACGCCTATCACTGGCCGTTAATAACGGACCACAAGCTACTGTCACAAATCGCGTATCGCAACTTATGCAGATTTTCTGGAAAATTTCGACTACACCGTCATTTTTAAAACAACAAAGAAGAATGCGAATGCAGACTACTACTTTCCTGCTCCACTACCTGGCAATGTTCAAAGTTTGGACACATTAAACAACTTCCACTTAACAACAGATATTTGTTTGGTTAAGTCGCGCGTTACCAATTTTGTGGTTGCCCCACTGGAACCATTACGTTGTTTATTACTGTGGAATTAAGTTCAGTAATATATACAACCGTTTGTGGAACACAATAACATTCCATTGATTTCTTTAGAACACACGAACAAACTACAACGTATACAAAATCTATAATATTAATTTAAAATACAAATACGACTTTGAGTAGCCTGGTTTTCGATACCGAATTAGTTATTAATAAAAGACTTGGAATCTGACCTCAGTCTCAACTTTCTCCAAAGTGGAACAAGTCGGTATATGCCGAAAATGTGGTATTCAGTCACAGTAAAAGTGCAAGTGATAGGTGAATTTTAAGTAACCCTCGAAAACTAAGCTACTCCTTTATATTGCAAAGGAACCCCTATCTGGTGCCTGTTTTGTAATTATTTATTTATTTTCGTATAAAAATAATATAAGTTAAAATTACGGGCAAAGATCCTAGTACACACAATTTTCAGTTTATATTTTTATACTGTGCTCAACCTTTGTCTGTTAGTAAATTAAGGCTGGTTAAAAATAAACTGCAATAATTAACTGCACAAATAAAATACTTTCTATTTTATTTAACTGCAATACCAATTACGGTAGCTCTCAGCAAACACTTATCTCTTGGGTTGGATTCATAAACGGACTATATTCTGAAATTTTAGGTTAGTTGACTCAACGTAGCTCATTTGCTCGTTATTAGTAGATAAAATTCACAATCTCGTAAATTGACAGATGAACACAAAATGGTTTTTGCGTACAGCGTGAAATTGAACGTTTAAAATGGTGAAGTACAGTAAAAACGCGTCAGGTAAATTATTTGAATATTCCCGCTTGGTAACTATTAAAACATCGCTTTTATTGTTTCTCAGGATGACGTCAAGCTCGCCTTGATTGTTATTCTCAGGATGACGTAGAATGCAGGCCGATCTTTCATTTGTTTATGAAGCTCGATTTTGGCCGATTTCGCCAAAACCTGGTGACGCCGTTCGATTTTTGAAAACCACGAACTAATTGGACTTTTGAAAAAATGCTAGGCCTCTTCGACAAGGTTTAATCTTTGATTTAAATCGTTTTTTCGAACGCTGACACCCAATTTCTAGATCTATCCTACCTCGTGATGTTCGCTTCGTTGCTGATTTCGGAGCTGGTCGTGGTGACGCTGCTGGAATATCTCAGGTTGTAGCTGCTTCCCTGCCCGCAAATGTTGATTCAGACGTTGGCCTATGGCTTCCGATTTTAATTTCCGTCGTAGTCGAAGATCGTAATTTTCAGTTGGACGGCTCCCGACTCCTCGGAGATGCCATATGTAAAAATGTAAATTTTTCGTTGCAGTAACTGCTGCAAACGTTAGCACAGGTACACTACCACATTGGCAATCAAATGGACCACTTTTTATATTATAAATTGCTCATTTATTGTAAAACGTTAATGAAATGTGGAGCACAACTTCTACAACTTCTTAAAGTAATTTTATTCAATTGTTCTTTTTGATAATGACAAAGAAGCATCATGTTGCTAAGATACGGTGTAATTCTACTATTAATTGGAAATTAGGTTTGATAATATTTATCATAAATAGAATAAAATTTGATTACATAAATTACAATCTAACATTTTCTTAAAATCTAAAATATTGTCTTTTTGCTTATAACTAATATTGTTCCATAGTGTTGCACTCACAAACGTTTTTAATTTCATTGTTTTGCCTTTGCACTATGTTTTTAATTATTAAAGCACTGATTTCTGAGTTCCGCAGTTTTCACGTCGCTTGCCTCTCTTCTGTTGCCTCCATTCGGGAACTGCTCTTTGCAATTTTCTAGATTCTCCTTCATCTTGCTTTACCCTTCAGCTTGCTCACAATTTTCACAGCTCTTTGCTTATATTAATAACTACGCTCCTTTTATGCACGTTGCAACCGTTTTGTGTCAATTACTTTCGTTTGGTCTGGCTTTACATGTGCACAAACCTATCATTTTAATTATATCACTTTATTCACAAGCCAAATTCAAACCCTCTGAAATATGCTTTGCTTTTGCGTGCTTTTATCCTACTAATTACTGTTTCTCGCATCTCATAATCAATGGATTTAATATTTCTATTTTTGTTTAAAATCGCAATTATATAAAATATCCTAACTCTGTGCTTTATTGACTTGGTTGAATATTTTGTGCTGCGAACAGAGCAAAGTTGTGGCCCTAATACCATTTCAATAAATGAGACGCCTGAAGGGAAGGGATATTCCCTATTATATTGAGTACAATAGAAGTCCAGTTGTATTGTAGCACGAGAGGTAGAAATTGTCGGTCGAAAAGAACTTTCCCTCTTCTAGCGTTTACAACTGTATTGTTGACATTCCCTTTTTTCGTCTGGTTTATTCTTATTCGGGACGAAAAAGGTTTGTTGGCCGATATTCCTGGTTTACGACATAACCCCGCTGTGTTGGGAATTGCGTCGTGAATGTTAAGACCTGTTAGCTTTGATTGTTCAACTTAACTACACAAATCACATTTGACATTACAGATCTATTATTCTGTCACTAGCCCTGTCACAATGTGAATTTCACCTTTTACTTGCTTTAGCAGAGAATAGATCTGCCACGACGCGAATTTCACTTTCTGATTTAAAACTGCACTTAGTGTCAAGTTTCAGTTTATGGCTGTCTTTTTCCCGACAGGCATTTTCAGGGCAGTTATCACGCTACGCTACAGATACATCAGTCAAGAGGCAAGGAAAAATTCGCATCTTTGAAGAATTATGAAACTACTCGAGTCGGGCAGCGGAGAGAAATTACAGGATAGCTGCTTATTAACTCGTTTTTGAACATAGATTTGTAATCCGCCAACGCTCCGCAACGCAGTACTAAACTACTTTCACACAGCACATCTAGGAATGATAAATATGAAAGAACTGCCCGGGTATCGATGCAGACATCGAGCGTACAGCAAGATCATCCAGCGGCTGTGCCAAAAACGCTCACGCTCTACCCAAGTTTTGAGAGCACCATTGGACCCCAAAGGATCATGGAAACATATTAATGTAGACTATCCCGTGCCATTTGCATGCACGATATTACTCTCTCCTCATTTCGGATGCCTACAGCAACTGGCTCGAGGTGAAAGTCGCCAACACAAATAGACGGCTAGTGACATCATCTCCATTTTAGACGAACTGCTTGCTACTTATTGGGTTCCCGTAACAGTGGTTTCGGATAACGGTACCAATTTCGCCTCCGTCAAATTCGAGGGCCTTATTGGTCAGTGGGTGTTAAATACCATAGGCTAGTATCCTAGTAACACCTACCCACAAATAGCCAAGCCAAACTCTAAGGGATGCCATGAAAGCCATGAAAGCAACAAGGAGTTCTCTAAAGCAGAACCTGAACGATTTTTTTCTGCAGTATTGAAAAGCACCACATTCGACCAGAATCAGTCACCGGCTCAAATTTTGTAGGGATGCTCACTTCGTACACGATTGGGCCTCGTCAGGGCGGACGATTTATACACCACGATGACTGAAAAACTATACGCTACATACAATCAACGTTTCGCACGTTCTGCTTCAGCAGTGTTCTTTATTTCAGATAATCTTTTCATCGACAAATGGGTTCCGGAACCATACGGAACCTTCCACTACAAAATCGATTATTTGAGAAAAAGACATAAGCGTCACATTAATCAAATACGAAGAAGCGGGAACGAACACCCGTTTAATCTTAATTTTTTAATCGCATTTTCTGACGACACAGCAATCCTATCATCAGTTAGGAATCGTGAGAGCGCATCTGAGAAGCTATCATTTATATATATTGAAGACAAGTTGAGACGTTGAAAAATTAAAGTTAATTATGAAAAATCCACAAAAATCATCTTTACCATGAGATGGACAACTGATTAAATATGTAAAACCGTATTTGGATCAGAAGCTTAATTGTAAAGGACATATTACGGCCAAAAAGGCCCAACTAAATTTAAAAGTGAAATAAATGTATTCGCTACTTGGTAAATAGTCACAGCTATGGCTTGAGAACCAATTAATCATTTAGGAAAGTATCCTGAAATCTATATGGACTTATGAATAGAACTATGGAGCTTCAGCAAACCAGCCCACACAAAAATCTTATACAAACCTTTCAATCCAAAACACTGCTCATTGGTATGTGTCCAACTCTCCATGATGGCCTTAGCATACTATCCATAAAGGATGTAATCAACTCCTATACTAACAAATAAAATGAGCGCAGTACTAATCATAGTAACCAACTTGTAAGTGATCTCTACTAGTAGCACTATATAGAAAGGAGATATAAGAGTAGGTAGCCGAAAGACCTAACTAATTCGAGAAACATACTGTACAACCGTCAATGGATGGTGCGCAGTTCAAGCCAACAATATTTCAACTATTTATTTATTACTCTGTATATATATTTATATTATGTGTATAAAGTGTAAATTTGAAATAAATTAAATAAAAGCAATATGGTTTAGCTTTATATTGAATATGATTACAACAAGCAAAAATCATCTGCACCTACAGAATCTCTTATTGTTACACATACGGGTACATTAAAATATTCATTCAAATTATTTACTAAAGCTGTTTATTGGAATCTATATCGCTATACTACGCACAATGCGGATACATTTCTAAGAAATCTACAAATCAAGTCATATAAAACTGGCATGTGTTCCATAATAAATAATTTTAACTTATCATTTTAACATGACCATTTTTGAAATATAATAATTCTGCCAAAAAATGTAATAGCTGCCAATGATAATCCAAAACGCGCACCAAATAAATAACCCTGAAAATGTTCTATTGTTAAACTGAGACTGTTTTCTAATTCCCTTTGTTCAACTTGCAAATTAGTTTCAGTTGCAATGTCAGAAAATAACTTGTCGTAAAATCCGCTCTCTGTTATTCTTCTGATAAGACCCATCTAAGGTCTTTAGCAGAAAATGCCCTTTCCTCATGTACACAATCAGTTCTAGATCTACGAAGCCTGCATGTTCGTTTTTTAAGATATCTATCACTGGCATATGCTTAGCGTATAGTTTAGATAACATCATTCCACCCAAATAAGTTGTCGAATTTCTGAAACGTACGAGTTGGATTATGTTGTCGGTCATATTAAAAGTCTCGCTCTTTCGTTCAATAATTTTATTGAATATTTTTTTATAAATATCATCATGATGGTACTTCTTCAAATTATCTTTAACGCCTTGCACCATTATTATTGGAAGGTTTAAATCAGCAAATCCTTCAAGAGAGACAATACCTCTCTCAGCGCCTGGGTGTGTTAATAGACTAAATAATTTGCCTTGAAACACATTGCTCATGTGCATAGTGTAAATAATATAAAATAGTGCCAGTAAATTTAGAGTGCAGTTATGGGGAGAAGGTTAGTTGAACCATTGAACGTTATACATATAAATCGATAGGAAACATCTTTGAAGTTTTTAAACGCAAGCCTGTCCGGAATACATTTTGCAATGCAATACCAGACTGTGACTGTTATAATAAAAACTACCATTATCAATCCCAATGCTTTGCCATCAAAGGCTAAAAAC